>CATIWR010021803.1:0-67930 GCA_949677035.1 Omphalea diandra | reverse complement strand
TCCTTTCTTCAAGGATGGCGGCCGAGAATCACACTGCGATTTCGCCTGCCTGATTTTTAGCATGTCTTAACATGAATCGCGGTCGCGAATATGGAGATTGCGGTCGCGATATTCATGCTCCTTCGAAATTCATCAACTTCTTTATTTCTTCTAGAGGGAATGATTCAATTCTGCAAAATCAATACTTATTTGAAACATTAGTGATGATCAATCTACTTTGTCAAGATCAAAAGAGTTTTAAACCTAGGATTAATTATCTTAGTCCAACATGTGAGATTGCCAATAAATGTGAATAGGGATGTTACATTTCTTCCCCTCTTATAAAGAATTTTGTCCTTAAAATTTAATACCTGTAAACAAATGTGGATATTGTCATTTCATGTTCTCTTCAGTTTCCCATAGAGCCTTTTCTTATGAGTGGTTTCTCTATAACACCTTAACTAAAGGGATTTCTCGATTTCGTAATTGTTTTATCTTGTAACCGATGATTTCCACTGGTTCTTCAATGTAACTTACATCATCTGCAATTGTTATCACTAGATCCCTGAGTATATGTGTGGGATCATACCGATATTTCCTGAGCATACTCATATGGAATACATCATGAATCTGAGCCATCTCATATTTAATTTCTCTTTTGTGTTGATCTGTATAACTCTTTTGCCTGTCTTGTGCTGCTTTAAGTTTGCTCTTGATTACCTTCACCTTGTCTATAGTGTCTTGCACTAGTTTTGGCCCTTCTAAAATACGCATCCCTTCTTCATCCCAACATATTGGACTTCGACATTTTCTTCCATATAATGCTTCATATGGTGCCATCTGTATACTGCTATGATAATGGTTATTATAAGCAAATTCAATCAAGGCAATATATTCATCCTATGCACCTTTGAACTCTATCACACAAGCTCGAAGCATGTCTTTAAGTGTCTGAATTGTTCTTTCTGATTGCCCATTGGTTTGAGGATGAAAAGCAGTACTGAAACTCAACTTGGTACCCAAAGCCTGTTGCAAATTGACCTAAAATTGAGATGTAAATCTTGGATCTCTATCTGATACAATAGACACTGGAATGCCATGTAATCTGACAATTTCATCTACATATCTCTTGGCTAAGTGCTTAAGTGAACTACCTCATCGAATAGGCAAAAAGTGAGCTAATAATATCCTGATTTTAGGTCAATTTTAGAAAACACCGTGCTCCTTATAACTGGTCAAACAGATCATCTATCCTTGGTAAAGGATACTTATTCTTTACAGTGACCCAATTTAACTGCATGTAATCAATACACAACCTTATTGTCCCATCTTTCTTTTTTACAAATAATACTGGAGCACCCCATGGTGATACATTAGGTCTGATGAATTCTTTTTCAAGTAATTCCTGCAATTGGGTCTTTAGTTCTCTTAACTCAGTTGGAGTCATCCTATAAGGTGATATAAATATTGGTGCAATTCCTGGGATTAACTCAATTGTGAATTCTATCTCCCTATTAGGTGGCAAACCAGGTAAGTCAGCTAGGAACACATCGGGAAACTCATTCACCACGAGCATATTCTCAAGTAATTTATTTCTTAATCTTCATGCTTCCGCTATGCCAATCTGATTGCAGCAGCTTTTAGTTTGGTATAACTTTTAAGATCTATAGCTGTGATCTTACTTCTGATTTCATATCTCAATCCTTCTTCAAATTTCGACATTTGTCTTTATCAGTGGTTATCATAAAGGATGCATAATGAGATATTTGATTGAATTTTACCTCATATTCAGCTATAGTCATCTGCTCCTACTTTAGGTTCAAAAACTCTTTTCTTTTATCATCTTTATATACTTCTGACATGTAATTGTTATTGAACTCATGAAGAAAGTCATCCCATGTAAGCATTAGAGGCTAAGCATCACTCCCTGGAATGGTTTCCCACCAATCATATGCATCCCCCTGTAATAGCGATACTGCATAATCAAACTTTTCTTTTGGTGTGCATTTCATCAAGTTCAAAACTCTTTATGTTCGTTTTAGCCATGTCTCTGCCACTGATGGATCTGTGGTATCATTGAAGTCAACTGCACCCTGTTTTCTTAATTTATCATACCTTCTCTCTTTTTGAATTTTTGTACCCTGCACTGTTGGTTCACCAATTCTATGTTGCGTTTGACTATGAGATATGTGTTGAGCATGAGAATGTGCAGGAGATCTAACTCTATTAACAAGTTGATCTCTTAACGGTTATCATGATGCTTATATAGAATGCAAATCGGTTGACTCCTCTCTCCTTGGTGAGCATATAAGACTATATCATATGATAATGCAAAATAGTGCAGAAGTCATGTCATGTTCATATGTATGTCCCTATGGAACTTATCGCTGCTTTGATACCAATAACTGCAACAACCATTTTCATTTAATAGAACTCATATTACTTTGATTCCACAATAATTGTACCTTTTCATTTAATAAAATCATACTATTCATGTCCAAAATACATATGCATAAAGGTTTTATCCATCCTTCACACACAATCCAACATGCATTTTCATGTACATATATATTGACTAATGTCAAGACTAGTGACCATAAACTAATTCCTATCTAGATGTATGTACATGACACAAGGAGAGAGAGTTGGAAATCAGTCGATGACCTGTGGTCTATATGTCTCTATGCAAAACTCTGAGCACTAAAGTATCCAATCAATCCCTATTTTTTAAATACTGCAATTTGAATATGTTGTCTCATTATGTGTCTGGTTTGTTAGAAAAAAAAGAATCAAGTCATTTGGATAAGTATATCTAGAGTTATTGCTGTGAGAGTGTAACGAGCTCAGGCTGCCATATAAGGAATATATGCATAAACATAGGTCCACTTGCATGGATCATGCACCAAGCATTCATAATCATTTTGGCATACTGGTAACCATGTATGTATCAAATTCTAGGATCTCAACACTTTGAGGAATTCCTAGAGAGAGAACCAAACCTACCATTGGTCACATCAAAAGGTGGATAAAAATCATAATTGGATTCAATGTGTGTGTATGATAATTTTATAATATGATTATGTTCTATTACATGTATATGTGATTGAATTGTTGCATGTTACATGAGAATACAAGTCAAGTGAGAATGATTGAATTGTTACATGTTACATGAGAATACAAGCTAAGTGAGAATCAAATACTCTTAACGATTACTTGGCATATCATTTGTGAACAAGCACTTGCACATATAATTAAAAGGGCATTGTGACCGGCTTGTCAAACACTTACAAATCACGTGGAAGATGGACCAATAGGTCCCAAATCAAATGTCACTTAAACCATATGAATATCCCGGGAGCAGTGTTGCCTTGAACGGTCACGACAAAAACACAGCTATTGCATTTGCAATTGCATAGTCAACTGTTATACTTGCAATGTATCTTGATGATATTTGATTATGAATTATGCCACAAGAATTTGATTATTGTTTTTATTCACTGAGTCGCGACTCATTATTTTTTAAATACTGAATCAGATACTGAAGAATAGGGATTGACTGGATACTTTGGTGCTTAGAGTTTTGCATAGAGACATATGGACCATAGGTCGTTGGCTGATTTCCAACTCTCTCTCCTTGTGTCATGTACATACATCTAGATAGGAACCAGTTTATGGTCACTAGTCTTGACATTAGTCAACATATATGTACATGAAAACACATGTTGGATTGTGTGTGAAGGATGGATAAAACCTTTATGCATATGTATTTTGAACATGAATAATATGAGTTTTGTAAATGAAAAGGTCGTTACAGTTATTGTGGTATCAGAGCAATATGAGTTCTATAAAATGAAAATGGCTATTACAACCTTACATCAAAAGATGAAAATTCCACATGATAGACAGATAGTTACCATCAACATAAAATTGGGAGAAGTGGTTTTGGCCTTAAGCATTAATTATTGTACCATATTGAGAGGTTTTTAGGTTGAATTCCAATGAAGATAACTCTTATAAATTGTAAAAACAACACTTCAAATTGACATTAGAACTTCCAATCTATATTATCAAGATCAAAAGAAACTCTTAACTTAGGTTTGAATAACCTAATCTAACACAATCTATCAAGGTTAATCAATCTTGCAAAAATGAGAAATGTACATCATATAATCCTTAAGTATATCAAGCATAATCCTTAAGTATAACAAGCTATCAAACAATATGATTTACCACAAGTTATAACAATATGTTCATATTACTCCCCCTTTGCTTCATATTGTATGCATTATTAAAATAAATTTAAATACCAAGTTCTTTTCATAACAATCTCATATATATATTTACTTCCCTTTGTGCATCAAAGTCACATGCATAATTACTTATCACATTTTTCATTATCCTTTTCATACATATATACCTTTCCTTTACCTTGCCTTCTCCCTTTTTCATATATACATATCTCCTTTTTACCTTATATCGTTCTTATGCCTTGTTGTCTTATGCATTCTCCACTGATTTATCCTTTATCCTTACTCTTACTTTCTCCTCTTTTGTCATTATAAAAAAGAAATAGACAAGAATAGTAATAATAAAGAAAATGAATAAAGTAAACAAATAAAAATAGTAATAACAAAGAGAATGAACAGAGTAAAGAGACAAGAATAAAATAAACAGAGAAAACATTTACTGCATTTAATATATTGTCCCTTACATTAGCTATTTTTTAGAAGAAAAATAAAAATAAAAGAGATAACAAGATAAATTATGCAACATGAGAGAGTAGGGATGGTTTGAGCTAAGGGTTCTACGGATGGTTCTAGGGTTTGTCCTTAGGCTCAGTTGCTGCATATGACTCTGTTTGAGTGTTTAGAGTTCTAGGTTGCAAGTTCAACCCTTCCACTATCTAATCCAAGTTCTGATTGATGTCTTTTATGTCATGTCAAAGTTTTTACACTTTATAGTGCAGGAAGATAGTAAAGGATTCAATCTGTTAGACTGCATTGGAAATGGTCCCAATTGCTCAAAAACCTTCCTTTCAAAGTCAGTGAAAAATGTAGCAGGAGCAGGAGAACTTGTTTTAATCGCTTAAGCAATTGTAATCCCTGTTTTAATTGTTTCATCAATATCCTTATCTTCCTCTTATTGTTCAGGGATCTCTCATTCTTCTAGTATTCTCTTGATTAGACCATAATTTAACCCTTGTAGGATCCTCATGCTTAAAAGTATCTTTTCATAGATTAATTCATTTTGTGGTAGCTTCCCCAACATAATGTTATTCTCTTCAAGTTCATCCTTTGTCTGGGGAATAACCTTTATATATTTGGCAATTTTGGTAATGTAATGACCTATCATAAATTCATTACTTTTATCCACTTGCCCATCTATCCTTTGCATCAAGAACAAGGGAGTGTTGATCCTTTGCTTATTCTTTATGCACCAGAGATAGAGCAAGTCAGTGATTTTGCAGTTACCATTGGATTGAGCTCTCCCGTTAATGTTCCATATGAGCAATTCTCAAGGCTTGACGTGTGATTTTTGATGCCTTACTGTTTTTGCTATTATAATTGCTCTTCCTATCAGTTATTGATTTCCAAAAATGATTTACATCAACCATAAATATGGAGAAGGCTCTGTTATCCCTGTTATGGTGGCATAAAAACATTTTGCTAGTTCATTTGACCTAAAGTGTATTTTTTGCCAAAAAGCTTAAAATTAATTCTTCCTTCTTAAGCATAGATGTGGTAATCACTCTCAAAGACTTTAGTGTGGTAAGGAATTCTATTGTAATCTCTAGATTAGAGGTTCATTTATGTGATAAAAGAGTTTCCATTCTATCCTACCATGAGTTCTTCCATCTTTTCTGCTAACCTATAACTTTAAAGAAAACCCCATTCAAAGAACTTTCCTCCTCCTAGCTGTCTTTTTAATAGTTTGAGGGCCAATTTTTTTTCTTTCTTCATTTTAAGGCGAAATTACTAAATTAGGGGAGAGGTGTGCATTGTTTTCGATACCTTTCATTTTCCCTTGGATTATGGGCTAGGTTTGGATTTCTTTAAAGATTGTTATACAAAAGATGATTATATTATTCTCTTCTTATATTGGGCTAACATTGAGGCTAAATTTTCTTTTATTTTAGAGTTGGAGTAGGAGGGTTGAGGATTTTTTTCTTGTCAATTTCCTATATCTTTTAACTGATTCAAGTTTGAAAGCCATTTGGGTGAGTGTTTGATGATTAATGTAAGTGATTATGTAAATAAAATAGTAGCAATTTGAGAGAGAAGAAGAGAGAGAGTCGAAAGCATAGTAAAGCATAAAGTTAACTAACTTTAGGGTTTTAGGTATAGAAGTTTAGTAAGCTCCCCTTGAATTTTAAAAATATGACCATTAGGTGTTCAACGACTATTGTGAATAGAATAATGGTTGTTAGACGTGATCATTAGCTTGATAAAGTAAGTGTTTTTCATCCAATGATGGTGGTTGCTCGCAATGGCCCTTGAATGAAGAACAACAATAGTTGGAAAGCACAATGATAGTGGGAACTTGCAAAAGCAAAAATGTAAGACTCACCAATAACACAATGGTCGTTAGGAAACACGCAAAAGTCATTGGCCATGTTTTTCAAAATAGAACTAAGTTTAAAATACTTTTTTCAAAGATGTAACCATTTTGAAAACACAGCTGATGTAAGTTATTAATCAAACTCAATGATATAGTCATGAAGTCAATTATTATATGGACATTTTGATCAAGATAATACACAATTAAAATCTTTAGCTTATAAAGTTTAAAAACTTTATTGGTAATAATTTCAAGCAATATATCAACCATCAACTAGTAATAATCATACATGAATTGATAAAGTTAAAGAAAAAGAACCTATTGAAGCTAATCTAAAGTACTTCCATCAATCATATCAAGTTCTCTTTTAATGAATTGCATCCTTTCACCACAAAAAGGTTTAGTGAAAATATCTATCAATTGATGGTTAGTATCGATAAATTCTAATACAATATCACCATTATTAGCACGATCCCTAAAAAAATGATGTCTTATATCTATATGTTTATTCCTAGAATGCGGAATGGGATTCCTAGGCAAACTGATAGCATTAGTGTTATCACACTTAATGGTAACTTGAGTTATAGTTACTTTGTAATCAAGAAGTTATTACTTCATCCATAGGATTTGAGCACAACAAAGACTAGTTGCCATATACTCAGCTTTAGTAGTTGACAAAATGACTGAATTTTGCCTTTTGCTACTCCAAAACACTAAGCTTTGACCAAGTAATTGACATATGCCTAAAGTACTCTTTCTATTAAAGGTACACCCAGCAAAATCAGCATCTAAAAATTCATTCAACTCAAATGAAGAACTCTTACGATACTAAAGTCTTAAGTTAGGAGTACCAATAAGGTATTTAAGTATGTGTTTCATAACATGCAAATGAGACCCCTTAGGGTTATATTGATATCTTACGCATAATTAAACACATAATATCAAGCCTAAATGATGTTAGATTGAGTAGACTATTAATCATACCACTATACAACTTTTGATCCACAACCTTACCATATTCATCCATGCTTAGCTTAATGTTGGTGCTCAATGGAGTTTTGCATTATTTGTTGTTTTCCATGCCAAATATTTTGATTAGTTCTCTTGTATATTTGGCTTGGTTGATGAGGATTCCTTCCTTCCCTTGTTTGATTTGTAATCTAAGAACAAATTTGAGTTCTTCCATCATACTCATCTCAAATTCACTTTCATTACTTGAGAGAAATCTTCACATAAGCAAACATTAGTGGCACCAAATATGATATCATCTTACATTAGCAATAAGTCTATGTTTTTCTCTTTAGAGAATAATGATGTGTCTACCAAACCCTTAGAAAACCCTTTCTTTATAAGAAAGTTGCTCAACCTTTCATACCAAGCTCTTGGAGCTTTCTTCAAGCCATATAGGGCTTTGGTGAGTTTAAACACATGGTTAGGAAAGCAATGGCATTCAAAACTCGGGAGGTTGTTCAACATATACTTCTTCATCAATATAGCAATTAAAAAAAGAACTTTTGACATCCATTTGATATAACTTAAAATTCATATGAGATGCAAATGCAAGCAAAATCCTAATAGCTTTCAATCTTGCTATTGGTGCAAAAGTCTCATCAAAGTCAGTTCCCTCTTCTTGGTTATAGCCTTTGTCTGCTAATTGAGCCTTATTTCTAACAATGGTTCCATGCTCATCAAGCTTATTCCTAAAGAGCCATTTAGATCCAATAATGGAATGATTTTGAGGTTTAAGAACTAAAGTCCACACTTTGTTCCTCTCAAACTAATTGAGTTCATCTTGCATAACAAGTACCTAATGTTCATCTTAAATGGCCTCATCTATAGTCTTAGGCTCAATAAGGGAAACAAAAGCAAGATTGTGTATGCATTTTTAATGGATGATCTAGTTGTTACCCAATTTCATGGATCACTTTTTATGAGATCTCTTAGATGATCTTTCTTAAAGACCCAGTCCCTTTCCAGCTGAGTTTGTTTTTCATTTGGAGTAGGAAGAGGTTGATCTATATTTTTTTTACTCTTTATTTCTTTTAGCTTGTCCATATTTTTCCCTTATTTTCTAATGTTCAGCTCACTTATAGGACCTGTAAGATCATCAACATCTTTTTCTATTCTTGAAGAAGTAGGGTTAAATTCATCAAATACAACATGCATACTCCTCTACAATAAGACTCTATACCCTTTGCTGGTAATAGAGTATCTAAAGAAAATTCCTTCATCAAATTTGGAATCAAACTTACTAAGGTTGTTTTAAGTGTTTAGAATAAATCACTTGTAACCAAAGACTCTAAAATATGCAATCTTGGGCTTCCTATTATTCCGTAATTCATATGGAGTTTTCATCAATAATGGTCTTACTAAGACTCTATTTAAGACATAGCATAAAGTGTTTACAACTTCAGCCCATAAATACTTAGGAAGATTGAACTCATTTAACATAATCCTAACCATCTCTTAAAGAGTTTTATTCTTTCTTTCTACCACACCATTTTATTATAGTGTTCTAGGAGTTGAGAAGTCGTGTAAGATACCATACTCATCATAAAAGTTAGGAAACTTAGCATTCTCAAACTCTCTTACACGGTCACTTCTAATAGAAGACATTTTTAAATCCTTTTGGTTTGAATTCCCTTGGCAAATGTCTTAAAAGCATCAGAACAAGAGTCCTTGTAAGGGAAGAATAACACTCAGGTATTTTTAGAGTAATCATCTAATATAACAACTGCATAATGCATCCCTTCCAAGTTAGACACTATAGTAGGTCCAAATTGATCCATGTGAAGTAATTGTAAAGGTCTAGATGAACTTACCATGTTCTTGGCTTTGAATGAAGATTTGACTTGTTTACCTCTTTGACATGCTTCACAAACTTTTTCCTTTATGAACTTTATTGGCCCTTGGCACCAAGAAGGGGGGTTGAATTAATGTATGAAAATTTATAAAAAAAAAAAGAAGTGAGGAGGAAAAATGAGAAGATTGAGACAATCAATTTATAGTGGTTCGGATATTAACCAACCTTACGTCCACTCCCCAATTCACCAATTAGGTATTTCACTCAATCACTAATGTTTTTAGAAGCTCACATTCAACTTAGTGTTTAGCCTCACACCAAACCTTACAACTTGTGCTTTATAGGCTCACACAAAAACCTTTTACAAGTGTTTTCAAGGCTCACACTAAAACTTATCTCAATGTGTTTTACAGGCTCACACAACAACCTATCACGATGTGTTTTACAGGCTCACACAACAACCTTACAATATGGTGTTTAATTCTCACACCCAACAATTAACAATCTTACAAAGAAAATTGAAAGAAATGAGTAGCAAAGATTGAGAGCTTTTTTTTCTTGATAATGAATTTCTTAACCCTTGTTATTTATCAATGTTTGGTGGAGTATTTATACCCAAATTCCACCAAAGAGACTAATGGCTAGTTTAACGGCTAGTCTAATGGCTAGTTTAATGGCTAGCATAACGGATAGTCCAACGACTAGTCCATATGTCAGCTTCCCATTGGTGATTTCCAATTTCCCTTATGAAAGTCAAAAGTTGCAGTTTTATGTCTAACGACTAGTTCACGTGGCAACTTTTCATTAGTGCTTTAGCAAAATATAGTCATTGTGTTTCTTCAGCCAACATAAGTCGCAGTCACGATTTTCATTGTATAGATCCTAATCCTGACCGCGAAATAGCCTGTCAAATTGTGCGACTTTCACTTCTCAAATCGCAGTTGCTACCAACATATAGCCTTCGCAATTTTTGACTTCCAACAGCTTCCTAGGACACTTGTCAGGCTCTGATTGTGGAATTCTTTCCCTTTTAAAGCTTTTTGTAATTCGCAATCACGACTCTAACACGACACAAACTGTGAATTTGTTTGTCATTTTTGGTTTGCTTCATTTTGCTTGTTTGTGGCAAAGAATGACTTCACAATTTAGTCTGTCTAATTTTTGGCAAGTCTTCTCAAGAGTCGCGGTCACGAATCCTTGATTACGGTCGCGAGTCACTTTGGAGTTAGAGAGATTTTCTTCCAATTTAACTTGAGAGACTTATTTTTCTACAAAATCAACACTTAATAAAAATATTAGTAATGATCAATCTCCTTTTGTCAAGATCAAAAGAGGTTCTAGATTTCGGATTAACCATCATAGTCCAACAATGATTAAAATGCATATAAATTAGGTTAAGGATGTTACAATAAATTTTGAAAATTTTATTTTATTTACTTGACAATAATTTGTTTATAAAATAGTAACTAAATTTAAATATTATTATATATTAAACTTAAATCATTCACTTGATTAATTATTCTTTAATAAAATAAATATTTAAATTATTTAAAATTTATTATTATAATTATACTATGATTTTACAACTAATAAATACATTACAAAAAAATTGAATTTAGCTACTACAAAAAAGTAGTGGATAAGTCATATTTTCATAGTTGCTAAGGTCTTAGCAACTAAACTAGTGTAGTTGCTATTTTCCCACTCGCTAAGTTGAAATTAGTGACTACATAGTAATTATTTAGCTGCTACATTGTTGTAGTCATTAAGTAGTTGCTAAATAGCAACTACACAAATGTAGTAGCTAATTAATGGTAGAGACGACTAGGATTACTTAAAATAGTGATTGTTTAGTAACTAAATAAGGTAGTCGCTAATGCTAAATAATATCTTAGCAACTAGCATTACTATTGTCATTATACAGAGACTAGTTAGAGACTAACTAAGGTAGTAAAATAGAGACAACAAATCTTGTAGTCTCTAAATAGAGATTGATTAGTGACTAACTCTTGTAGTCGCTAAGTTGTATATTTAGTTACTAACATACTTGTAATAGCTAAATAGAGACTGCTTAACTACTACATTTATTAGTCGCTAAGTTCTTTTTTTTTTTTTTTTACTACTACCACCAATCTGTTTAGCTACTACCTATTCTAGTCGCTAATAATTTTTAATAATATGAAATTTAATTAATTTATAATTATTTATTGATAATATTAATTAATTATAAATAATTTCTAATAAGATTAAATTTAATTTAAATTTAATAATTTATTATTAATATTAATAAGCATTAATGAATATTATTTATTGATATTCTTTAATTAAATTTAATATTGCAAAATTTTAAAATGAAATAAAATTATAATATCCTATTATTTGAATAAAAAAGAAATACATTAAAATTTTACATTTTAAAAGAAAAAGTACAGTTAAAGTCCTCATCCCATGTTTTTATAATTAAAAATTACAACAAAACACACTAGAGGTCGTTTGCGGGTGAGTCGTTTCTAGGTGGGTCAACTACAAGCAAATCAACAAACACTTTTATAATTCTCCTATAATTTACATTTCAATCAACAAACACAAACACTTCATATATCAAATTTGTCATGTCACAATTATTTAACATATAAGGATAGATAGAATGAGTTATATCTTGAATTCCCCCAATAGAAGTCTTTTGTCTCCTGTGTCATAAAGCTCTAGTTGAACCCTTCGATGCCAACCCGCTTCTTGAAAATAGAGTTGATATAGACAGTGCATCAATAGCTCTCAACAAACCTACAACATTTTTGTAGTCATTTTCACTATATATATATATATATAATGGGTTTCATAGCTTTAACTTATCAAACTCTACTCTTTTATCCACTCTAAACCTCTTCCTTGAATAATAATAATATAATAAAGCAATGTATGAAGCAAAATTACTTAATATATTTATAAATAAATGTTATATTATAAATTTACTTACCTCCCACGCTACAAAGACAACCTCTTTCGATCAAATGCATTTGAGCTATGAGTTATAGATGCAACTGAGGATGTTATAGGCCTAGTAGATAATGAAGACATATTCCTTGTAGCTACTGACTAAGCTGACTACTTAGCCAGGGAATTTGTAGATGGCTCTACAGTGACATAGGCGAATCCCCTGGTGGAGTAGAAACATCATATGGATCTAGAGATGTCTCAGTAGGAGTCACCATCGGATCTCTGCGGCGTTTACCCCATCCTCTACCACGACCAACCCCTGATCCTCAACCACGCCATACTTCCGCTAATCCTTGACCTCGATGTATGCAATGGAAAATCTAAACATATTAGTACATGTGTATTAGAAAAAAAAAAGTCAAACAAATATCGAAAAATATCAAAATTATAGATAACAAATCAATTATCATTACTATCATCTAGGTCATATAGTTCTAATTCTTCTTTTGATTTAGAATCTACCTCGGGTTTGAGTTTCGGCTCATCCTCCGTTTCATATTTAGACTCATATTCAATTTTTATTATGGCTCCATTAGGATCTACCAAGATTTTTTTAAAAAAAAAAAAGCAAGAAAATAAGAAGAAAAACTAAAAATAAGTTCACAGATTTAAAGAAATAAAGCCAATGGATTTCTAAAAAAGAAAAAAAAAAAAAAGATTTTCAAACTCACATAAAGGATGAATTTGAAAAAGAAAAAAAACTTGAGGGGAGCCAAGGCCCTTCCCAACAACAATATGATTTTGCCATTGTTGTTGAGAAATATTTGTTTTACTTGTAAATAAATAATTATGTGTCATATCTAAACTATTACCATATAAATCATTTGCAAAGTCAATGTAACTGTTACATAATCAAACTTAAAGCCTTATTAATTCTTAGTTGAATTCTCTTTTTTTTTTTTTCAATATCAAAAATTTTTTTTTATCAAACTAACTAAACAAACAACACCATAAAACTGAAACCTGACACTTAACTAAGAAAAACAACTGCTACTGATTACAATAGTTAAAGAATTTGAATAAGTAACAGAAATAAAACATCTCACACAGACAACATATATGATTCTTCTATACACTTGAGCTACATTAGGCTTTCTTTGCTGAAAAATAGCATTATTCCTCTCATGCCACAAATAATATTTTGTAGCACAAAAGGCAATTCTTCCAACTCGACAAAGCAAAGGATTTCTTAGAAGCTTTTTTGTAGAAATAAGAAATTTCCCTATTCCAAATAAGAGGAGTTCCATTAATGTTGCAAGCTTTCAACACCTTCCTCCAAAACTTGAGCAGAAAACTCAAGTTATAGCAAGGATAATCAGTAAATATACTATGATTCTACTTTGCAATTCTACTTCTAATGTTAAGTTTGTTTTTCAGTGCTAAACCAAGTCACAAAGCTATGTCTGAAATTTTTTTTTTTATTCCCCGAACTAATTTGTACCAGTTGACTTTTTGCTGATTTGTCTTCATAGCAGACTAAGCACTAGAAATAGAAAATTCCTCATTTACTTTTTCTGTCCAAAAAATTCTATATTTGTACTATTGATAACAAAACTACTGGAGATAAATTTCCAAGCTCGCTTGGTGATGTTATCCATAGATCAGGCAACACCTACCTTCCATTCTTCTAAACATTACGCGCTTTTGCATATTTATCAATGTCAGCATCTTTAAAATTTGTGTAAGGATACTTATCGACAATATATTCTCCATTCAATTAAGGGTCATATAAGAAAGAGAACACTTTCCCATCACCCACACATACCTAAAAACAAAAGTTTTTAACATGAGGTCTAAGCTTCAGAAGCTGCCTCTGCTGCCCAAAGACTTAATAATGCCAATTTCTTTTCTCTAAAAACTCTAAAGATTGCAGCTCAAAATTACACCTCTAATTTTACAGTCTCAAAAATTATTTTAATAATACTCAATATGTTAGTATATTAGAATTAATAAGAAACATTTTATATATAAGTATTGCACATATTATTAGCTTCTAAAACAAGAGACTTTTCTCATAAAAAGTAACTAACTAAAGCTCAACAACATCACCAAATCAAAACACCCAAACATTTGAACAACATCACCAAAATAGCATCCACAAATCGACAAGTAGAATTAATAAGGAAAACAAAGTTCCCAAATTATTAATGAATTATTAACTTCCAGCTGAAATGCAACAAACAAGCAAACTAACTAAAAACACAAAGAAAAAAGAATACCTAAAATTTATGAAGAAGAAAAATGAGATGAGAGAAACAAAGATAGAAAGAAAGAAAAAAGTCTCGACAAATAAACATAACAAAAGCAAAAAGTGGGAGAAACAAATTAGAGACCTAATTTAGGAGTTAATTAGTTGTAGGAAGATAATTTGACATTCCAATTTCAGACATTTATATTTTCTCAAGAACCGAACAAAAAATTCAAGAAAGAAAGAAAACCCAAAACGTACCAATAAAATCTTGCTTCACAAAGTCTAGGAGTCAATTAGTTGAGGATTCACAAAATCTTGCTTCTGATTACACTTCTAACTTGAGCAATACTATGAAAATCTCCAAAAATGAAATCGATTGGAGATGACAACTTTGAGATTGCCCAATCTGGCAGCTTAGTGAAAAGGGATTAAAGAAGCCATAGTGAAATGAGATTTCTTTTGCCAGAGCATGGTGAGAGGAGATACATGAGAAAAGATGTCATGAAGGAGACAAGAAAAGGGGGAAATGAGAAGAGAAGGAATGGCGTGATGGGTACAACAAAATGGAATAGAAAGAAGACCCACTAGTTGAGTTTTTTTGTAAAGTTATTTAGCCACTCTCTAGCTACTGCGTGAAAGTAGTAGCTAAACTTAACAACTACACTATGCCTGTTCGCTAAGCTATTTCTAAATTTTATTTTCATTTAGTTACTACACAATACAGTCACTATTTAGTGACTACCAACAAAGTAGTAGCTAATGATTATCATTATAATATTTTTAAATATTATATATAATATTAATATATATTAACATTTTATAATTTAATATATAAATAATTATATTATAATAATATATTATAAATTATACTATATTTAATAATATAAATATTATAATTAATATTATATATTATATATAAATATAATATAATTATATAATATATTAATATTATATATTATATATAAATATAATATAATTATATAATATATTAAAATTATATGTTATATATAATATATTGATATTAATTACGTATAATAATTTATTATATAATAATTTATTACATATAATTAGAGACTCCTTATTAGCTATTGTAACAAGTATTAACTAAGTTTAATGACTAACTAATGTTAATGGCTAAGCTAATGCACATTTTATGTGCTTTTAACTACTACAACAATTAGTCGTTATTTAGCGACTAACGACTACTAGTAGTTAATTCATGGACTTTAGAAATTGATTAGTTACTAAAACATTTAGTAGATAATCTTAGCGACTAACAAATGTTAGTAGCTAAACTAATACAAAATTTGTTTGATCTTAGCTACTACAACTGTTAGTCGCAATTTAGCAACTATAGACTACTTGTAGCTAATTCATGAGTTTTAGCGACTGATTAGCTACTAAGTTAGCTAGTAGTTAAGTTTAGCGACTAACTAATTTATGAGTGTCAGTGACTAATTAGCTATTAAGTTCGCTAGTAGTTAAGTTTAGCGACTAACATTTATTTAGTCACTAACTGTGGAAAAATTTATTTCACGTTAAATTTTCATTTTCTTTTTAGCTACTACTTGGTATGTAGTCACTAAATAGTGATTACATAGCTACTATGTTTTAGTAGTTAACAATTGGCGCCATCAATTTAGTAACTAGTTAGTCTCTAAGTGTCAAGTAGTCGCTAAATAACTAATAACACATATAGTAGCTAATTTTTAGTAGTTATTTTTATATTTTTCTTGTAGTGATACTAAAAGACACAAAATTTTCTACACTTATAAATGTCTAGATTTTTATCTTTAATAAAAACAGTAAAATAAGTTTTAACCCTCATAAACTAATAAAATTTTACTTTTTTATACTCAAATGCTTAGATTTTTATCTTTATTAAATTGTCATTATTTTACTCATAGATCTAAGGTGTTAGGATAGAAAGAAAAATTAAAAGGAGTAATGAAAAGTTATGAAATTAAATGGAAATAAAATTAATTAATTTTACTTTATTTGAGATTTTTTAAAGAGATTTTGAAAGTAAATGAATTTAAACTTTTATTCTTTATTTACCTTATTTGAGTTAAAAAAAAATAATTTTTTGAAAGTAGATGAATGTAAATTTTTAATTTTTATTTACTCTCATTTATATCATACAAAAACTCACAAATAAGATTAATCCTTAACCTTATTTATATTTTATTCTTTTAATTCTCTCAAACTCTCTGTAATGAGCCCTATGAGAAATGGAGTGAATATAAGATAAAATGAATTACTTGTATTTTTTTTATAAAAATTATAGAAAAAAATGTATTGTTAATTATTAATATAGTTTATGTACTGGTATTAGTATATATCACATATTAATTAATTCTTTAATTAATTTATCTTTAAATAAATGTGTATCACATATAGTTTATGAACTGGTATTAATATGTATCACATATTTAATTTTTTAATTAATTTATCTTTGAATAAATGTATAACAAGAACGATGTTCTAATTAAATTATTTATCTTTCATTGAATATTAAAAAAAAAAAAATTTGAGGCATTTTGATTTAAAAAAAATTTGAGGTATTATGCCCAAAAAAAAAAAAAAAGATAAACGCAAGAAGTCTAAAAGGGATATCCACGTTACTGTCTCTCTCAACCTTCTGTGTACAGTCAATTTCTCCCGCGCTTCATTAACTACTGTGCCAATTTCTTTCTTTTCTGAGTTCCTTTATGCCTTCCACAGTCAAACCGCGTTTTTGAAGGACTTTTTGGTCACAAAACCCTTTCATTTATTTTCTTCTGCACAGCTACTGACTGTGACTGCAAAAACATAATGGGAGAAAACGGCGAAGAGAAATTGATCGCGGTGGCGCGTCATATAGCGAAGACACTGGGCCACAACGAGTCCATGGCCGACGATATCTTGCAGATATTTTCTAACTTTGATGGAAGGTTCTCTCGCGACAAATTTTCTGAGAAAATGGCCGGCGATGATTTGAGAGCCTGCGCCTCACTGGACCGCACCCTCGAGTCTTTGGAACGTCAGATCTCACAGTACGTGGCTGCCCATCATCCGATCTGGTCTGACTCTGCTGATTCCTCTGCCTTCCTCGACTCCGTTGACGAATTAATCGCCACCATTCGAGATTGGACCCCTATGGCCAACACAAACAAATCCATTAGTGCGTGTCTAGCACGCGCGGAGGACTTTATGCAGCAAGCAATGTTTCGCCTGGAGGACGAGTTCAGGCTCTTGATGGAACGTGGTTGCGAGGCATTTGAACTCACGCGTCCATACGGTGACGGCGAGTCAACGGCAAACGTGGTGTTTGACTCTGATGATGAAGAAGAAGGAATCATAACCAACGATGAGGATCACAGCCAGATCCCCGTGGCGCAACCGCTCACTGACTACGACATCGTCATTGACGCGCTTCCGTTAGGGACGATCAGCGATCTTCATGAGATTGCAAAGCGAATGGTTGCGGCCGGTTGTGGAAAAGAGTGTTCGCACGTGTACAGTGGTTGTAGGAGAGAGTTTCTGGAAGAAAGCATGTTTAGGTTAGGGATGCACAAACTAAGCATCGAAGAGGTTCAAAAAATGGCATGGCAAGATCTTGAGGATGAAATTGACAAGTGGATTAAAGCTGCAAATGTGGCGCTACGTATCTTGTTTCCAAGCGAACGTCGCCTTTGCGATCGGGTGTTTTTTGGCTTCTCTTCTGCTGCTGATTTGTCGTTTATGGAGGTTTGTCGAGGATCCACTGTACAGATTCTCAACTTCGCTGATGCGCTGGCTATAGGAAGCCGATCACCGGAGAGATTGTTCAAGATTCTGGATTTGTTTGAAACAATAAGAGACTTAATGCCTGAGTTCGAGTCTAATTTCTCTGATCCATACTGTTTAGTCCTTACGAACGATGTGGTTGCTATATGGAAGAGGTTAGGGGAAGCGATAAGAGGGATATTTATGGAACTGGAAAATTTGATTCGGAGAGACCCGGCTAAGGCTCCGGTGCCTCGTGGTGGCTTACATCCCATCACACGTTATGTGATGAATTATTTACGTGCTGCGTGTCGATCAAGAGAGACATTGGAACACGTTTTCGACGATAATGGTAGTGTAGTTCCATCTAAGAATTTGTCTTCCTCGGCATTATCGGTTCAAGTGGCGTGGATTATGGAGCTATTGGAGAGTAATTTAGAAATGAAATCGAAGATCTATGGGGACTCTGCCTTATGCTCTGTTTTTATGATGAATAATGGAAAGTATATTGTACAAAAGGTGAAGGATAGCGAATTGGGTTCTCTTCTAGGGAATGATTGGATCAGGAAACACACTGCAAAAATCAAGCAATTTCAGATGAGTTACCAGCGAAGCTCATGGAATAAGGCTTTGGGAATGTTGAAAGCAGATAATGGCTCCACAGCTCCTAATGTTGCGGGGAAGTCTCTGTCTATGAAAGAAAAGATAATGTCATTCAATTCTTACTTTGAGGAGACTTGTAAAACACAGTCACAATGGATTATTTGCGATGAACAGCTAAGAAAGGAGTTGAGGATCTCTTTGGCCAACCTGCTACGTCCAGCCTATGGGAACTTTATTATAGGGTTGCAGAATTCTCCAGACGTCGGGAAGCATGCTAGCAGGTATATAAAGTATAGTGTGGAGGACATTGAAGTGCAGATTAATGAGTTGTTCCAAGGTGGTAGTGGATCCTTTGGTAGCAGAAATTAAAGGTAAGTTGTTGCCTGTTCCATGCTATCATTATTGGATATAGTATATGATTATGGTCTGATTTTTTACTTTTAAATGGAAATAGTATATGATTATGGTCTGATTTTTCACTTTTAAATGGATATAGTATATGATTATGACCCCTTTACTTGATCTTGGAATGTGTATGCTGCATTTTGTTGGGTTTTTTTTTTTTTTTTGGTAAAAGAAAATTGTGGATGGAATGAATTATATTTTTGTTTCATGGTATCAAGGGTCAACCGTATTGCATGATTGATATAGTTACAAGACGGGATCAATCTTCCTTTGTTAGTTTTTCGATCACCTAATGATTGTGGATTGAGAAACTTCCAATTATGATATTAGAAACCCATGCAAGTTACCAAATCCTCAATCTAGGCCTCTATTACATCATTAGTGTGTTGTTACTTAAGTTTGCCTTACATCATTAGTGTTTAATACTGCATTTTGGCAAGAAAAAAAAAGGTTCTTCATCTCAAATGTTAGTTATGTAAATGGATGTTTTGAATAAGCAATTAATTCAATAGATGGAAATGTATTTCCTAAGTTGGTTTTGCGGTGAAAATGTCTTCATACATGACAATTAACTGGTTATTGAGATTGTGTCATTAGCTTGCCAAATTCCTGTGTGCTATTATCACAAAATGGAGGTTTCTTAACCTGAATCTTCTCCAAACAGTGTTTAGGAGTGGAATTAGGGGGGTTTAAAATTTCTTGTGATTAATTGTTATGTGGTAGAAGGCTTGCAGAAGATGTGATTAGTTTGACAGAGCACTGATGCTTTGTTGCAGGGATGGATCCAGGTTTTAGATATTTGGGGAAGCCAAAATTTTTTCTTTGGCTTGGGGAAGGGCCGGGCACTACTATGTTGGAAGAGTAACACCATTAGCACAGTGCCTGTTCCTCCATAATTCCCTGCAAAAATATTTTTATTTTAAATTTCTCCCCTCTTCAAAATCTGTCCCTACTTCAGTGTGAAATCTTTTGCGCTCTCCATCCCGTAAATGTTGTCCACTATTCCTTTTTGGGATGTCCCAAATTTGTTCACTCATTAAATAAAAAATATTTATAATCATTTTTCCTAGTTGACCCTTATTAGTTATTAAGCTAGGTAATATATGTCTATTGTCTCATTAATATAATTAAGGTTATAGATAAAAAAATATATGAGTTGACAAAACATTTAATGTATTTTCTTAAACAATGTGAAAATTGAAAGGTGATAATCTTTTTGGGACAAATGAAGAATTTTGTAAGGGTTTGCTTCTTTGATTTGGAGGCTACTGTCTAGAAAAGTTAGACTTAGCAATCTTTGAAGGGGTTGGTGAACTGATGCTAATTATGTAACGTGTGGAAAGCACATGATCACAGATTATGCTGTTTTTATTGAAGTTTTAGGAAATGGCTTGATTAGTTGTTCCTATTTTCTGTGCCACATTAGCAAGATTGCTGGTTTAAAGGGCCATTTGCCCATGCACTTGCACGAGTTTGAAGAGTAAAATGTTCTCTCTGTATCTTTTGGTTAGTTTAGAGGAAATGAAATGGGAAAAATTGTTGGAGAAAAACCACCGCCTTTTTACCCATGGACTTATTACGGTGATCAATTTGATCGCCATCGTAATGCTACATATTATTCCATGTCTATTTTTTTTTTTTGGTATAATCCAGGGAAGGTATATTTGGTTTTTATCATTTGAATGAGGAATTTTGAAGAATGGGTGGAGGCTTTCAAGAGATGAATGATGTTTTTCAAGAAACACTTGGTTTCTAGCATATGACTGAGGAATTTTGCAGAATACACCAAAGTTTCCAAAATTTGAATGTGGATTTTTGAAGAATGCACGGACTTTTTATTAACTTCATTGTTTGTATATCTAAGACCTCGCATTTTTCAAAATCCAACATTTGTGATCTCCATAAATCTTACAAGAAAAAAAAAAGAAAACAGTTGTTTTGTATACCAAACAGTTGAGATTGTACAAATCCATGGAATTGCAGTCTGTTGTTTGTACATCCATGTTCTGTAAAGTCTTCCGTATGCAATGTCGCCAAAATGATATAATAAATAGAAGGATTAATTTGGTATAAAAATAGAATAATCCATCTTAGGCTCTCTAAATAAGTCAATTAATTTTTCAATCTATTTTGACTTAACACGAATCTTATCAATTTATATTCAATTAAATTGTAATAAAAATAATAAAAATTTATTTTTTTGTTTTATAAATGATAAAAATTGTGGCACATACAAAATAAAAATATTAACCATCTAAATTATGGTAAAAAAATATTATAAACTTTTTTACTAATACAATAGTTAATCATAATTTTTAAATTAAGAAATAAAATTTTAAAAAGTATATTTAATTAACAATACAATTAAAAAATAGAATATTTCACAAGGGTAATGATAAGGGAAGATTTTAATCTTTTTGAAAGGAAAAGTTTCTTACTACATTATATACTCTATTGGGGAAAGAGTTTGGAATAAAATCAAGTCTGCTTTTGATAATCAAATGCCTTAAGATCAATTAACTTATGGAGAATTAATAAGCTTACCCAAAAGAAAGGCCTCGAAATTTGCCAAAATTTAAAACTACAAAGGCATTCAAGTGGGAAATGAAGAGAATCAAATAAGAACTTGGTAGCTTCTGTACACAAACTGAGTTCATCCTTTTAAATCCCTTTATCTCTAATTGTCGAGATTGTTGTAATAAGAAATCTTACAATGATAAACATTTTAAAAGAATAAAATTCAAATATAAGAAATACTCCAAACCTAAGGAAGAACCTTATTACCAGCAATCGTCTCCTAAAAGAATGAATTACCTTACAAAAAACCTTAAAATGAGAATCTAATGACCTCTCTGAAGGATATAACCTGCTACAACTATGGAAAGAAAGATCATACCTTTAGATATTTTAAATTAAATAGAAAATTACAAGAACTACACTTGGAGGAAGAAATTATTAACAAAATAACAACCTTTCTAGTAGATACTTTTAGATTTAGAAACTCCAGAATCACCTGAAAAGACTCTTCGAATTGATGAATTAGCCAAGTCATTAGGCACAAATTCCATTTCTGAAATAGATCCTAAAATAAAAATTATCAATGTGCTCTGTAAAGACCAAGAATTACTTGGCTTACAGAGATTTATAGGAAGTTTGAATTATGTCTTAGTTTTTTGTCCAAACATAAATATTTTAACAAGACCATTGCATGACAGATTAAAGGAAAAACCTATTACTCAGACCAGCCATCATACTGAAGTAGTTAGAGAGATTAGCAGGCAAGCCTTAGAAATTTTATGCTTACATTTCGCATATCCTTTAGCCCCAAGATTGTGGAAATAAAGGCCTCTGAATTGGGTTATAGAGGAATCCTAAAATAGATTCAAAATAGAGGAAAAAATTGTACAATTTACTTTAGACAGCTAGAATGATTGCCAAAAGAATTACTCTACAAGTAAAAAAGAAATTCTTTCAATTGTTTTATCCATTATAAAGTTTCAAAGTGATCTTTTAAATAAAAAATTCCATCTTCATAGCAAATGTAAATCTACACAAGAAGTTTTACAAAAGATGTCCAAAACGTTGTATTTGCCATATGGCAAACAATCCTTTATATATTTGATTTTGATATTGAATTTATTAAAGGAGGTATAAACTCAATACTATATTTTCTAACCGGTGAATTTCTCTAAAATGACCATAATACCTCCCTAAAAGTCCAAAGATAAAGGCAAAACCTTAGTGGAAATCAATACAAAGCCTATATCAGCCTAGCCTATAAAATCCTGAATCGATTAGGTCTAATAAGAAGAGGAAAATGAGACTTAGTCCTTGCGAAAATAGTTGCAAGAATAACAATGGGGAGAATCTGTAGCCCAATCTCTAAAATTATTTTTGTTCTTACAAAAGTCTATTGCAAGCCTAAGAGGCCCAAAAAAGTAAAGATTCTAAAACCATTTCTACAAAACTTGAGTAAAGATTCTGAAACCATTTCTACAAAACTTGAGATATAATCTTCCTATTAAAAAATTATATCTCAAAATCTAATTTTTGTAAAACTTGAGGTAGATCTTTCCTCTCAAAAATCTCTAGCTCAAAATCATTACATAAGAATTCTCCAAACTTTTCTCAAATTGTTTTTTCTTAAACAAAGGTTACAAAATCAGAATATTTATGTAAAAAATAGTCTCAAAATAGTTTGATCATGTAAGAAGATTTTATGCGTATAAACCCTTTTATGGCAGTCAACAATATATATATATATATATATATATATATATATATATTGTCAAAAGGATGGTTTTTCAAACAATGAGATTTGAGTAAAACTCAATCATATTACATGGTAGTTCTTTAAGTTACAAGTTTGATTAAGTTCAAATATTTTCTTGTAGATAAAAGTCACTATGAATTTGCTTATTCCACATTTACTATAGAAAGAATTATCCACCATTCTAATTATAAAAATGACCTTTCTTCACTAAAACCTTTACCAATAAAATTCTACCAAAATAAACCATTATAACACCTTCCTTACTAGGATTATCAACAAGCATAAGTTAAAACCTTTCTCTTATAAAATCCCAAAGGTAGCCATTCATGGCCAATATACTTCGATACAAAAATTGAAACTATCGCATTCCTTATTAGTTTATACAATAGTGGAATTACTATGAAACATTGCCCCAATTGCTAAGTCCAAAAGTTCATACATGCTTTGAAATCTTTAAAGAACGACACAAACCTTCAAAGATAGCAAAGAGATTCTATGCATTGCTACTTTTTTGTTCAAAGCTTTTTCTACCTTAGGTATGTGCATGGTATTTTGAATACAATCAACAAGATACCATCGTAATATTGATTAGGAAATTCAGTAAAATAGTGGGACTCTTTTCAAATTAAGAACTCTAAAACTACTGTTATAAAATGGTTAGAGAAAAATGAATGTTTTCTAAACTCAATAAAGGTCCAAGTTCAAGTCAAATGTTCAACTTTTTTAGCCCAAAAATCTCATGCTTGAACCCTTCTAGAAGGAACAAAATCACAATAAGATCACTTCTCTATTATGAGACAATTGTTAGAAAGTAATTCTTCAAATTCACAAGTAGCATTTACAAATATTGAGAATCTTAGAGGTCCAAGTATCGATCTCAAAAATGATAATGGGGACGATGCTATAATATCTTTCCCCCTGAAAGGTAAAAAAAAGTACAAAATAGAAAGGACAACTATCAACAACACATGTGAAGAATTTATCTCTATTATTACGACCCATGTGATCATTATAGCAAATGGAATCTACATGTTCTCTACCAACTAATCCATGTGACTTTGAAAAGCAAAAGGTATCTTCATCATGTGCTACTCTTCAAGGATTTACAAATCTCCCATTTGTCTTCTCTATATAAGAGAAGCTCTTTCAATTACAAAGACATAAATTTAGACAAGAAAACAAATCATAAAGAAAGCACATGTATGAAGCATCCATAAGTGTAGCTTTCCAATTATAATAGATCCTTTAGCTAAAAAAAAAACTCTCTAAAACCTACTTATAAATATGTCTGAACTTATATCCTCTTACAATTTTGTAAATCATTCCATTTTCAATACAAAAATATTATTTTACATTTTCAAAGAATTTTGCTCATATCATTTATTTTAAGTATGCTCTATATTTGCCATTGAAGGGATTCTGCACATTAGAAATTATATTATTCATAGTGTATTTATATTTTCACTGGTATAGTCTTAGATTGTGATGTTTTTTGAGCAACTAATTTGAAAGATTTTAAGACTTCAATTTTACTTATCTAATATGATCATTAATGGCCTTTATGGATGTAGCCCTATTTTCTTATATTTGATGTTGATTGAGTTTGGAGACTTGGAAAGGTTTAAATATAGGCATTTTGAGTTTTTGATTAGAAGGTTTTGATTCTTCAAGAGCAATAACATGCTTTTGGATATGATTTTCTATCCTGATAAATTGTTTTCCTATAGTTTGGAGATTGACACTAGTGAGATTATTTTGTAAGATTATGTTTTTTACGTTTATAGAATTATCTTGGATAATTTTATAAGGGGAGGCTTTAATTTGTAAATCACCATGAGAAAAGTGACCTGTCTAGTTGAACGTGTTTGGATTGGACAATCATTTCATCAATTTGTTGTTTAGGAAGTTTATTCCTAGTATATATTCAATTCCATTCTTAGAATCATACATTTCAAATTAGTCAAAGAATAAGATGTGTGTTTTATGCTGGAGAACAAAGTTGAAATATTCTATTTGTATTTCTTAACTTTTATAAAAAAATCTTAAGCAAATTAAATTTTCTTTTTCTTATTGTAAATTGCATAAAAGTTTTCATGCAAATAATTTTTTATTCAGTCCTAATTCCTTTTTCAAAACACAAACTTCATTATTTATGTTTTGAGTTATGGCTGATAGTGTTAGAGAAGAAGGTAAGGGTATTAATTCTTGTTATTCATTCCAGATTATAGGTAATCTTTCTTTTATGTAAATGGGGTGCGGAACATTTGTATGATAATCTATAGTTTGAAGTGTAACATTAGGAAGATCTGATGTAGAATACTTATATGGTATATTTGTATAAAAGTCATAAATGACAGAGGGGAGTTTAGACACTCTTCCTATGTCTATGGTATTAGAGGTGGAGTTTTCATGAAAATATCTTATAATGGTTGATTGTCTATCAAATATTAGTTTTACTTTTCCATTTTACCAGTGAAAATATAAATACACTATGAACAACATAATTTCTGATGTGCTAAATCCCTTAAGGGGCAAGCATAAAGCATACTTAAAGTAAATGATGCTAGAAAAAAGCTTTAAAAATGTAAAATAATCCCTTTATGTTGAAAAGGGAATGATTTATAGAATTGTAAGAGGATACAAGTTCGTACAAATTTGCAGATAGGTTATAAAGAGTTTTATGGCTAATGGAACTATTATAATTGGAAAGTTATAACTATGGGTGCCCATTGCATGAGCTTTCTTTATAATATGTTTTCTCTTCTAAAACAATGTCTTTATAAACATGAGATTTTCCTTTTATAAAGAAGGTGGATGGTAGACTTGTAAATCCTTGAGGAGTAGCAAATGATGAAGATTACTTCGATTTTTTAAAGTCATATGGATTAGTTAGTAAAGGTGAGCATGTGATTTCTTTTGTTATAATGGTCACATGCATCTTAGTGATAGAGGTAAGATCTTTACATGGGTCTGTTGGTAGTAGTCTTTTGTATTTTGTACTTTCTTTTTAATCTTTTTAGGTGGAAATATATCGTGGCATTCATCTTTATTATTATTTCCAAGATTAATGATTGGTTCTTCTAAGTCTGTCTCAACATTTGTAGATGTCACTTGTGAATTTGTAGAATTCCTTTTTAATGATTATCTCATAATAGAGCAATAATCTTCTTGTAATTTTGTTGCTACTAGAAGGGCATGAGCATGAGATTTTTGTGCTAACAAAGTTGAATCTTGGCTTGGACCTGGGCCTTTGTTGAGTTGGGAGAACATTAATTTTGTCCAAACATTCCATAAGAACAATCTTAGAGATTTTATTTGGAAAGAGTCCCACCATATTTTAAATTTCCTAACCATGATTACTATGGTATCTTATTGATTGTATTCAAAGTAGAAAAAGGGAGAATCTCTTTTCTATCTCTAAAATTTTGTAATGTTCTTTAAAGGTTTCAAAGCATGTGTAAACTTCTATGATTACTATACTCTTATTTGGAAAGAGTCGCACCATACTTTAAATTTCCTAACTAGGATTACAATGGTATCTTATTGATTGTAGTCAAAGTACCATACGTATACCTAAGGTAGGAAAAACTTTGAATAAAAAAGTAAAAAGAAAGAGAATCTCTTTTCTATCTTTAAAGTTTTGTAATGTTCTTTAAAGGTTTCAAAGTATGTGTAAACTTCTAAAGTGAGCAGTTGAGGCATTACTCCATAATAATTCTACCATTGTATAAACCAATAAGAAATATAAGTGGTTTTGATTTTTGTATTGAAGTTTATTAGCCATGAATGACTATCTCTAAGATTTTGTTGGAAAAGAGATTAAACCATATTTGCTGATAATCCTAATAGGAGAAGGCACTGTAATGGTTTATTTTGGTTTGAAAGTCTATCGGGAAAGGTTTCAGTGAATAAAAGTCTCTTCTATAATCAAAAGGGTGGATAATTTTTATATGGTACATATGAAATAAGCAGGCATTGGGTGGTTTTTCTTTAGGCTAAAATATTTGAATTTAGCAAAACCTATAGCTTCAAAAGTTACCATGTAATAGGATTGAGTTTTACTCAAATCCTATGGTTTGAAAAATATTTTTAGCTATCATGGAAGGATTTGGATGCATAAAATCTTTTTTCATGATCAAATATTTTGAAAATGTTTTTTATTTAAATATTATGATTTTGTAACCTTTGTTTGAGGTAAAACAATTTGAGAAGAGTTTGGAGAATTCTTTTGTAACAATTTTTGAGATAAGGATTTTGAGAGGAAATACCTACCTTAAGTTTTTTAGAAATCAAATTTTGAGATAGGTTTTTTTTTAGAGGAAGATCATATCTCATGTTTGTAGAAATGGTTTTAGAAACTTTATTTTGTTGGGCCTATAAGGCTTGTGATAGACTTTTTAAGGCCAAATGTAATTCAAAAGATTAGGTTAAATATTCTATCCATTTTGTACTTGCAATTGTTTTTGTAAGACTAAGACTTATTTTCATCTTATTCTTGGATCATGTTGGTCCAAAATTTAATGGGTTGCGCTAATGTAGACTTTATGCTGATTTATACTAGGGCTTTGCCTTTGTCTTTGGACTTTAAGGGAGGCATTATTGAAGAAATTATTGGGTTAGAAAATCTGATACCGAATTTGTATCTTCTCTAATAAATTCAATATTAAAATTGAATATAAAAAGGATTGCTTGTTGTATGGCAACAATTTGTTTTAATGCAATATTTTGAATTTTTTTTTTGTAAAACTTCTTTTGCAGATTTACAATTGATGCGAATAAGGAATTACTTGTTTAAAAGATCATTTTGAAAACTTTGTAATGTATAAAACAATTGAAAGGATTTCTTTTTAATTGTAGAGTAATTCTTCTAGCAACTATTATAGCTGCTTGAAGTAAATTATATAATATTTTCCCTTATATTTTGAACCTGTTTTAGGATTCTTCCATAGCTCAGTTCAAAGGCATGTGTTTCACAATCTTAAGGGCTAAGGGATCTACTAAATATAAGCATGAAATTTCCAAGACATGTCTCTTAATCTCTCTAAGTGCTTTAATATGATGGTCGGTCTAGGGAGCATATTTCTTCTTTAGCCTATAATTTAATGGTCTTGCTAAACGATTTATGTTTGGACAAAAATCTAAGACATAATTCAGACTTTCTAAAAATCTCTATACTTGAGTTTTATCTAAAATTTTATTTGAAAACTTATTTGCAAAAGAAAGGGAGCTTTCAATTGGTGTTGTAGCTCTTTGTTCTATGTACCAGTCACGAAATCTAACACGACGAAAAGGGAGACTTTGAATGTTGATACCACTAAATTATTCTTTTTTATGATATATAAGAAGTTTTTGGGGGTGTTGATATATGGAATTTGAAAAGATTAATATGTCATCAATGTAGACAATGCATAATTGGCAGATTAATTGTAAATATCATTCATGATGATCATCCAAAATTTTGAGGGCATATTTTGTAGATTAAAAGGCATGACATTCTATTCATATTATTCAAAAGGGATGTTGTGTTGGTTTGGATGGAGATGAGGCAACCCAATAGGGGGTGGCAGGTGAATTGGGTTGTAAATAAAAATGCAAACACACAATGCAGAAGCAATAATTACAAATTAACACAAAGATTTATAGTGATTCAGTAATGTGCCTACTCCACTCCCCAAGCTTTTACTTAAGTATTTTCTATTATTTTTCTAGGCTCAAGAAAAACCTTTCTTTTTTCATGTTAAGGAAGAACCTTTATATTTTTCGGGCTCAAGGACACAATTTACAATTACTCTCTTTTTACAAGGAACAAGAGAGTCAACCCAACCCTTGGTATTTTTATAGATACAATACCAACCTTTTAGCCATTGGTAAGGATAGATACAAGTAGTGTCAATGCCTCTCAAATTAGTGAACAAATACTTTTTTAGTTCTAAGGAAAATCGACTCTCAAAGAGTAACAAAAACAATCCTCACTCTACCCAAATACAAATCAACACCAAAAAGGTTTGCACAATTAGGTTGCTAGATGTTCTTTAGTTATTTATGAATGTTCTTTAAAGTATCTAACCTCTTTTTGACTTTAAAAAATATTCCTTATATAGCCAAAACTACAAACTAGCTGTTGAAATAGTTGATATTCAGTTTGACAACTTTTCTGCAAAACTAGCCGTTAGAGGTGACAACACTTGTTGCCTCTCAGTAACGCCTGTTGGTCTTGTAATAGATAGTTCCAACGCCAGTGGCTAATTTTTTTTCATGATTTTTGAATTTGATCTCAATGCCCATTGGAGTAAAATCAATGCTTGTTTTTTATTTTCCAGAAAGCATAAACTTAATGCTCTGTATTTCAGCCACTACAGAACTACTTTAACGCCCGTTGGGGAATTCTCAATGCCTGTTGGATATACATTCAATGCTTGTGGGGATATGAAGTGTGTCTTGTTAGAGGGCCCAAAAGCTTTAACTCAATCTAGAGTGTTTCTCCAACGCCTTTTGTGAAGGACCAATGCTCGTTTTGAGTTCTAGTGAATTTTGTTCAATTTAAGGTACTTTGTCCAATGCCCGTTGTGAATATGGAACACTTGTTGTGAGGGAAAGATCAATGCCCGTTGCTAAATCTCAACTCCTGTAGCGAGGTCCAAAGAGCATAGCTCAAACTCGAGCACTTCTCCAACGTTCGCAGTAAGTTTGTCAATGTCCATTGGATGGTGTAGAATGCTTTAGGCATTTGTAACTTATATTCAATGCCTATTGCACATTGTTCAATGCTCGTTGAAGTATTCAATACTCGTTGGGTAAGTCACAATGCCCTTTAAATATTGTTTAATGCCCATTGAAAGGTGTTCATTGCCTATTGCATTCATTGTCCCTCTTTACTAATCATCGGGTCTGTTGATAGGATACAAAAACACTAAAAAAACAAATATCAGAACTTTTCTTGGTTTTGTTATTGTTTTGTTATCATTCAAAACACATCATTCAAAGTAGAGGAGTGAGACGAATATCTTGGGTTCACAGGTTCTAGAAACATTCTCCCCATAGACACAATATTCTCCCCCTTTTTGAATAATGACAAAACAAGATGCTTTGATACCAAAATATTCAAAACTTAAAACACAAAGGATACCAAATGTTGAAACACAAAGGTTGATATTAAATACATCACTTAGGATACCAATCAAAACATCTAAACATTTAATCAAAGCTTCCAAAAATTCTCCTCCTTTTTGTCATTATGACAAAAAATGCTCAAAGAAAAATAACAAAAAATTTCCCCCTTTAGAGATCATATTTTTAAAAAACAAAGCAAATATCTAAATTACAGAATACTTAGAGAAGGAAAACTCCCCCTATCTATATGCTTTCTTTTAACAAATCTCCTATGATACTCAAACAACAATTCAGTTAATATTACTTGGAGTCACATATTCTATTTACATGTTGATGAAAGCAAGAGAAGAAGGATAGTCATTAGAGATTCATTATTTACTTTCCCTTAGCAAATGCATGGTAAACAATAAACAAGGGATAAAACTACATTAAATTTTATGAATTCATAAAGTATAATTGCCTTTTCAAATTCTGCAGTTTCATTGACCATTTGATTCTGCATTTTAAGTAGAGGGTGAGGAGCTACAAATCCTGTAAAATTAAACTTTCTTTGGCACATATTTTCTTTTGGGTCCTTGGGGGTTAGCAGTATAAGCATGTTCATCTCTTAACCTAGCATAACAAAAGTATGCTTTATGGCCAAATTTTCCATAATAAAAAATTGTCGAATGAATGCTTTCCTAAGCTCATTTGTAGAGTAAGTGTGAGGTGGCTTCCTAAATGATTGATGCCTTAAATGTGAAGGAACCTGTGTATTCTTCAAATACTTGGTTTCATAAATAAAGGCATGATTTGCCTTTGGCTCGTGAGAGTGTGGGTGAGAGCCATTATGATCATGCACATGTGAAAATTTTATTCTAGTCGAAGAGTGTAACATATTTTGCCTTCTTGGCTTACAAGATGCATACATATAAACATGATTAGCCTTTTGCCTAGGCTTTTTAATGTATGCATGTGCTAGGGTTCTGTTGTGCTCATGTGATTTTGATGAAGATTATGAAGTTCTAGCTTTGTTAAAAGCTCTCACATGCCTTTGAAGTGGAAGGTTTAAAATGATCAAAGCATAAGTAATATCTATCCTTTGAAGTCTTTTGAGAGCCTAAAATAAGATCAAGTTTTTCTTTTCCTTTTGCAAAAGAGGCAAGTGAATCTTTTAAAGTTGATATCTTTTTCTTGAGACTCTCATTTTGAGAAGACATAATTTCATAAAACTTCTTTTCTTTTATTAAAGCTTAATTTTCCTTTTGTAATTTCTCAAAACTTTTCTTTAGTTCCACCAATTCAATTTTATGAATTTTATTTTTTAAAACTTTTGTCCAGATCATTATTGGTGGATTTTAGGGCCTCAATAAGATTTTCAACAGCAAACATTGCAACTAACTCTTGATCATCCTCATTTATATTGCTAAAAAAAAGCTAGAACATACCTATTTCAAGGAGCTCTCCTCTAAGGCCATGAGGCATCCAACTTTCACTTTCTTTTTAGCTTTCCTTTTCTTTATCTTTCTATTGTAAGAGAATTCATCATCACTTGCGGATGTTGAATTCATTAAGCTTCTTCTCCTCTTTTCCTCTTGATAATGGTCTTCAAGCTCCATTGATATACTGTTTCCTCTAGTTTAAATTAGTTCATTTTTGAGAAAGCTTCCATATTGCTCTTCCAGTTAAGATTTAAAAGAGGTTAAGCTCTAATTCTAATTGTTGATTTGGATGGAGATGAGGCAATCTAAGAGGCGGAGTGAATTGGGTTGTAAATAAAAACACAAACACATAATGCAAAAACAATAACCATGAATCAATACAAAGATTTATAGTGGTTCGATAATGTGCCTACTCCACTCCCCAAGATTTCACTTAGGCCTTTTCTATTTTTTTCTTCGCTCAAGAAAAACCTTCCCTTTTCCAGGGTACGGAAGAACCTTCCCTTTCCTAAGCTCAAAGACAATCTTTACAATTACTCTCTTTTTACAAGGAACAAGTGAGCTAACCCAACCCCTTGGTATTTTTCTAGGTACAATACCAACCTTTTAACCTCTGGCAAGGATAGATCCAAACAGTGTCAATGCCTCTCAAATTAGGCAATATACACTTTTTTAGTGCTTAGGAAAACCTACTCTCAAAGAAAAGTAACAAAAATAATCATTACTCTGCCCAAATACAAAGCAACACCAAAAAGGTTTACACAATTAGCTTGCTAGATGTTCTCTAGTTGTTTACAAATATTCTTTGAAGTATCTATCCTCTTTCTAGTCTTCAGAAATGTTCTTTATATAACCAAAACTACAAAATAGCTATTGGAATAGTTGATGTTCAGTTTGACAATTTTTTTACAAATCTTGTCATTAGAGGTAAAAATGCCCTTTGACTATCAACAACGGTTATTGATCTTGTAATGGATAATTCTAACAACCATTGTTATTTTTTTCGTGGTCGTTGGCTTTGATCTCAATGCCTATTAGAGTAAAATTAACGTTCATTGTTGATTTTCTAGAAAGCATAAACTTAATGCTCTATTTGTCAATAACTATAGAACTGCTTCAACGACCTTTGAGGAATTCTCAATGCCTGTTGGATATATCTTCAACACTTATTGAGATATGAAGTGTGCCCTATTGGAGAGTCCAAAAGCTTTAGCTCATCTAGAGTGTTTATTTGACACCTGTTATGAAGGACCAATGCTCGTTTCGAGTTCTAGTAAGTTTTGTTCAATCTAAGGTACTTTGTCTAATGCCTATTGTAAATATGCAACGCCTGCTATGAAGGTAAGATCAACGCTTGTCGCTAAACCTCAACGCCTGTGGTGAGGTCCAAAGAGCATAGCTCAAACTCGAACACTTCTCCAACCCTCGTAATGAGGTTATCAACGCTCGTTGGATGTCCAAAATGCTTTAGGCATCTACAACATATAGTCAATGCCCATTGCACATTGTTCAATGCCTATTGAATTATTCAAAGCCCATTGGGTATGTCGCATGTCCGTTAAATGTTGTTCAATGCCCATTGAAAGTTTTTCACTACCCATTGCATTCAGTATCCCCCTTTATCAATTGCCAGGTCTGCTTATAGGATACAAAAACACTAAAATACAAACATTAGAACTTCTCTTGTTTTGTTATTGTTTTGTTATCATTCAAAATACGTCATTCAAAGTAGATGAGTGAAATCAATGCCTTGGGCTCACATGTTCTCCAAACATTCTCCCATATACACAACATGATGAATGTTATTTTGTATCTATCTTTCCAGTGGATCAGAATATGCTGAAATTGAAATTTCATGATAAATTTTGAGAATATAAAGTAGAGTGGAGTTGTTGTAACAAATCTTTCTTATTGAAAATAGAGTATCTAATCCATTTTAATGCTTTGTTTAGGGGTTTATAATTAATCACAAGCCTTGGGGTTCCTCTCTCAATTTATGATTGTTTATGCATAGGACTAAGGTAACCTAGATTTTGAAATGAGACCTTTTGATTCAACTCTTGTATTTCTATTCTGCAGATTGTTCTAATTCAACATTCATTTAGATGGGTCTAGCTTTTGTTGCGATTTGTTTATTATCAAATTCCTTTTTATAAAGAAGATCTACCATATGTTTTCTATCCTTGAAAGCATTAGGCAGATCAACATAAATTTCTTTTTCAATTTGTTTTTGGAACGCTGGAATCTTTTGTTGTACATAGATTATTTGTAATTGCCTTTTTACATTTTGTCAAGAGACATCTTGCTTTAACTGTAAGACTATGCTTGTTTTCCTTTTTTTAGGCATCTATCTATAAATTGTAAACAAAATAAGCCTTCATGAGACCTAGATTCTTAATATTTGTTTTTTTAATAAAAGGAAAAATCAGTTTTGTATTTTTTTTCTAAAAGATCTGTGATTATGACCAACTTTATAGGGAGTTATTATGTGGATGAAAGGTGCTCATAAAATAATGGGATGATGAATATTTGTGATTAGAACAAAAGGAGTTCTTATGGTAATATTCTTATTGGCAATGGAAGTGTTGACTTTGCCAACAATCTTCATCTTAGAATCATTAGCAGTTAAAAGTTTTTCTCTTGTATGTTTATAAAATCTTTTTTATAACCATTCCTACCTTAATACAACTTAAATTTTCTTTAGTGTCGAACAAGCCTACAACATTAAATTTAAAATCATCCATGAAGTGTATTATAATTTTGATGAGATATTTTTTAGAGGTAATTTCTCTTAAGACATAAAAAATCTTTTTCAAGACTTTCTATGTTTTATTCTTGATTTTTTTCAAAACTATTATTAGAGTTAGATTCTTTTTCTAAAAGACTTTGTATGGGTGTCAACTCTATTTTTTATTTCTCTTTAAGCTGAATATTGATGGTTTTGATTTTAGCTTGTAGGTGTTGGATGGTTGTAGTAGATGCTTTTGATTTTTCTTTCCTTTTTTGAGAATGGTTGTAAGATCATAAGTGTTGGTACTCACAAAAGGTAATGATGAGGGCTTAGGTTTAAGTTTGTCTTTTAAGGATTTTAAGAGTTTGTTAAGGTATTCCTTTTGTATTTGAGAATCACTTAAGTGCTTAACTACTTCAAGGAGTAATTCTTGGTCTTTGCTAAACGCATTAATAATTTTTCTTTCAGGCTATATTTCATAAGTGGAATCTGTGCTTGATTAGGGTGCTAATTCATCAATTTGTAGAGGTTTTTCAGGTGATTATGGGGTTTCTAAATATGAAGCATCTACTAGAAGGACAATTATTTTTTTAATGGTTTCTTCCTCTAATTATAGTTCTTCTGATATTTTGTTTAACCTATAATATCTAGAGGTGCGACCCTTCTTTCCATAATTATAGTAGGTTATGTCCTTCATAGAGGTTCTTGCACCATCCAATACCTGTTTTACTTATGGTGCATGGTCAATAATGAAAAGGTTGACACACCTTGGTTATTGGTAGAGGGGGCTAATTCATCAATTTTTGTTTTATGTTATATTTCAAAAGTGGAATCTATGCCTAATGAGGGGGCTAATTCATCAATTTGTAAAGGTTATTCAAGTGATTATGAGGTTTCTAAATATGAAGTATCTATTCGAAGGGCTGCTATTTTGTTAATAGTTTCTTCACCCAATTGTAGTTCTTCTAATATTTTGTTTAACCTACAATATTTGGAGGTGCAACCTTGCCTTCCACAGTTGTAGCGGGTTGTGTCCTTTAGAGAGGTTCTTGCACCATCCAAGACCTATTCTACTTATGGCGTATGGTCAATAATAACAAGGTTGACACACCTTGGTTGTTGATAGAGGGCAAGAATCTCAAGCAGATAAGAAGAATGCTTTTGTGATGGCACACTACATTATAAGGATTATATGTGAAGGTAATTCCAAAAATGAAGAAGTGTTGATGGAGGGCTAGAATCTCAAATAGACCAGAAGAATGCTTTTGTGATGGTGCACTACATCATAAAGATTGCAAAATATATGAAGGCAATCCCAAGAAATGAAGAAGAAAGAAAAAACTTAGCTTCCTCTATAGTCTACTATTTCTACCCCTTAATGAAGCCATCAGTGAGAAGATGTTGCTGAGTATGGGCATTCTCAAAAGGAAAGATAATGGAACCATTGTGTTCACTCATGAGATAGTAGAAGATGTCGAGGAAGACGATGTAGATCTTGAAGTTGTTGCTAGAGTTAGTTTTGAAGTCTCTACTCCTTCAATTTAAGGTGCATCTCTCTTAGTTTTTAAGGAGAAGGTGTTACTGCAACTAGCTTTGCTTAATGCCATTATGAGCAAATTGGAAAACAAGGTCACAAGCTTATAGGAAAAAGTTAATAAGATTAAAAGAAAGAGCAAAAGAGAGATTTCCTTATGAGGAAGAAAAGGCTCTATGGTTTAGAAGGAACATCTGCATAGATTAGCTTCAATTTATGAAGATTAGTAGGAGATTAACATAAATTAATAAAAAAATTATATATAAATAGTTATTAACTTGTGAAATGAGAAGATATAAACTATTATTTAAGTTTGTAGTAAAGGTTCAATTTTATTGGGGGAAAAGAAAGATGAGATAAAAAAAAGAGTGAGCTTAAAAAAGGGAGAATTTGTTAAGAATGATTCTTCAAAGACATCTATAGGCCAAAGATGCACTTTGGAGGTTTGATCTTAATACTTAGAAGATGATCTCTATGGCCAATTAAAGGAACCTATAAGAGGGGAAGAAATATTAGAAAAGAAGTAGTGTCTTGACTCTTCATTTTTATTATTTCTTATGAAGTAAAAAGAACAACTATGAAAAAGTAAAGTAAAATAAAATAAATTAAAATAAAAATCCTACTTGATGGAAAACTTGAAAGGGACAAGTAGGCAAAAATTAGAGAAAGAATAATATGAGAATACAAAATATTTGGCTAGAACAACCAAAAGTGGTAGCTAATAATAAGCACTATATTTTACGACTAGGTACATCGCAATTATATTTTTATTAAATAAAGAAATATGTGGAATTATTGTACAAGTATGCATATGGATGATTACATTAACCTTATAAAAAAAAAAGAGATAAAAGAAAAGGCGAAAAAAAAGAGAGAAAGGTCACTAGGTTGAAAACTTAAAAGGTAGCCTAGGCAAAAGTTAAGGTGAGCTTATTGAGTTGAGAATCCATAAATATCGCGTAGGCAAAAGTTAAAGCTAAGGAAAACAAAGAGGGAAGAATGAATATGGCTCATTAGGTTGAAATCCCAAAGGGTAGCCTAGGCAAAAGTTAAACCAAGCTTGTTAAGTTAAAAAACCCGCAAGGGTGGCTTAAACAAAAGTTAAGGCATGAAGAAAAATAAACAGAATAACAATAGGGTATAGATAATTATTACTTCGATAAAAATAACATCATTATGGAATTATATTTTGTTTGATAATACAAGGCATTAAGGTTTCTATGAAGATTTGAGAGGTACTCTTTATTGATTAAGCTTATGCATAAATGATGGGCCAAGTGGCTAATGAGATTTTGTTCAATTTATCTACACTATAAAATCTTTATTACATAACTTAGTTCACTCTCTAATTTTGAAATTTAAGGTTTTCCACCTTAGTCATATTCTCTTGTCCTTAAGGATGATCTAATTTTATATATGTATTCCGATAATATTTCATTGTGTTCATGAATTTATAGGTTGTATGCTTGTAAGGCTTCCACCACATTTAGTTTTGCTTATTCATTTTTGAGAATTTTTACTTTCCTAAAGGCCAGTGAGGATTACAAGTATATTTTTGTGAGGGTTACATGTAAATTCAACCCTATAATTCTTTCAAAGTATGGTATGTTTATGGACAAAGATTCAAGATGTAAGTACAACTCAATTTTATAGAATGGAGCTTAGACAAAGTATGGATATTACGAAATCTATGTTTACAATCCTGATGTAATTATTTTTGTTTCATTTTATAAAATTATATATAATTAGAAGGAAGCTAGTGTATATATAAAAGAGACGCTGAAATCATTTATTCATAGAAAATGTTAGAGTTTTAGAGAAAAAAGGGCCTTAGCATATCATTATTCAAAGCTTGCGTCCCAAGAGAATAGATTAATTAATAATGAGTTGCTAATAGAAGAGGGCTATTCATATTTATGTGGTACTTAAAAAAGCAAATTTGTTTCATGTTGAAAGAAAAATAGCCTTTTTATGATGTATTTAGAAACCCTCAAGTTGTAAAAGACAAAGACAATAAGGCTATTAAAACATTAGAGATTCCAATTGAATATGATAAAGATAGTTTTATCAACTCCTTTCTTGATTAGATCAGTGATAATATTGAGAATAGAGAGTGGGGTCTTAACATCATTTGGCACAGTGATAAGACATATAATTTGGGGCTTAAAATGCAGACTCAAAATTTAAGACCTCATAGGGCAAAACATGGTTGAATTGTTCTTTAGAAGCTATGATGCTTTCATTCATATAAAAACATTACATGAATTTGAAGAAGGGATGAAAAGTCAGATAAGATTTTGTATCTTTTTGCTCCAAGGTTCTTTGTAAAATTTCATATCTTTCAGCTCCATGCTCATCTATCAAAATCTGTCTTGTAAATGAAGATGAAGCGAATTGGATTTTGAGCCTTACATAGATGGTTTATGGTGATGTGTGCAAAATCTTCTACGAGTTAAGGAAGTGCTTGGAGTGGTATTATATGTGTCTTTAGAGATAGTGTAAACTATTGGTATTCGAAAAGATGAGTATCCACATATGAACAATATACAATAAGCCTAAATAGGCATAGTGCTTTTAAGGCCATTTTTTTCGACCATTTCTTTTGAGCTAGTTCTTGAAATTTTTGGCCATAGCAAACATGATTCATGACGCTTAAATGTCCCAGGATGTATTAGATGAGTTTTTGAGCTTAAGGAAAAATGGTAATTTTTAGAAAGTATGAACCAAAAGGCCATTTTTTAATCATTTCTTGCACTTTCAAGGTAGTCTTTAAAATTCTCGACTATGGTTAAGGCGATTGATGATCTTTAAGGGTTTTAAGATGTCTTGGATGAATTTTCAACTTAGGGAAAAAATGGTAATTTTAGAAAGAGTTAAGGGCAAAGCTCATTTTTAGCAAGTTATGACATAAGTTATTGAACCTAAATTTTAGGTGTTGGATTATGATAATTGTATCAATTGATCCTTGAAAGATGAATTAATGATTCATTGAAGACAAAAATGGATGATTTAGTGACTTCTAGATGATACAAATTTCATAGTACAATTAATGGGCATAATGATGGTATTTGATCAGTTGGGACTTCACATGTAAATTTCATTAGCAACAATAGATATGATTAAAAGTAAGAAAATAATCTCTAATGCTTGGGGGCATAATGAGAACTGCTTTAGATAAGAAATGTTTATGCCAATATAAAAGAGGTGACCCAAATGAAATTTGATAAGGATATAGAGATCTAAGAAGATGTCGAGAAGGGATTTATCATGATCAAGAATGTTGAAAGTGTCAAAGGTATATATTAGCAGCATTATGAGCTTTTATTTAAGTATGTTTTCTAACTATTTTAGCTCAATTTTGTTATTGTTTCAGTTAAAAACAAAATAAGAATTCAGAATGAGAGAAAAGAAGAAAAAAATAATTGAGAAGAAAAAAATAATTGAGAAGAAAAAAAGAGTGAGAAAGAAAAAGAATACGAGAGTGAAAGAGAAAAGAACAAAAGAGTGAAATGGAAGAAGAAAGAATAAATAAAGAGTATGAGATGGAATAAGAGAGAGAAGAAAATCAGAATGAAAATAAAGAATAAAACATAAGAGAGACAAGGGAGAGATAGAATAAGAAAGAAAAAAACAAAAAAAGAAGAAAGAAAAAAGAAGAAAGGAAAAAGAAAAAAGAAAAATACGAAAAAAAAGAATAAGAAGAAAAAGAGAGTAAGAAAGCGAGAAGAATAAAAAGAGTGAGAAAGAAAGAGCAAAAAGAAGAGAAACAGATGAAAAAGAGAGAAGTAAGAAAATCAAAGAGAAATATAAAGAAAGAAAGAGCTGAGATAAGAAAGAGAAAGTAAAAAAGGAATAAAAGAAAGAAAAATTAGAGAGATAAATGTGAAGAAAAAAGAAGAGACAAAAGTGGAACTTGAAAAGAGAAAACTATGGAGATATGATTAGGTGAGGGAAAGGGGATGGGAAAAGAGACAAAGTGACTTAAAGTGAAGATAGACATGATAAAGGAAATGAATCCCTAAGAGAAAACGAAAAAGAAGGGACCTTGATAAAATTGGAAAACTAAAAGATTAATTGATAAATATGCAAAAATTGAACAAAAGTTAAAGCAAATGAGAGAGGGGGAAGTTGATAATGGGTGTGTGTTATGTGTAAAACGTTAAGTTGCAAATGCACATGTTTGGACTAATAGAGTGTACTTGTAAGGATGAATGTTATTCCCATGAGGACTGAGTTTAGGTACTAAGTATCTTGTGTCTTATATTATTTAGATAATCAATAAAGGATGACAATTAATGTTGTAATTATGAGAAGTAAATTATGTACTAATAGTATTGAGAGAAAATTAATGGATAAGAATGGCTAGGGGTTCAATTTTACTTGGTGACCTTTTAATGACTTCTTAATCCTTGTCTATTCGGTTCATGCATCAAGTCTACTATCGAGTCACTATAGTGATCAATTAATCCTTCTTGAGTAGATATACAAGAGCATGTTAAGCTAAAGGTTCCTTATCTCAAAAGCTAAACATCATACAATTGCCTTACAAAATAAGACTCTAAGGATAACAATGGTTTGTTAAGATTTCTCAACTTAATAACTAAGCAAGGGACTTGTTGAAGGATCCATTATGTGAAAAACATGTCTCCATTGTTGATTGATGGAACTAAGATGATTAATTGCCAGTTATGAAAAGAAAATTCTATATGAATATAGAAATAATTTGCTTAGTATTAATGTCGTTGATCCTCGACAACGTGCCAAGAATATGATGATAGATTAGTGCTATATGAATAACCCCTTGAATTGTAGTTGCATAGGTCATCAAGTAATAATGTGTATAACCCCTTGAATTGTAGGTACATAGGTCATCAAGTAATAATGTGTACAAGAGTACGAATATCATTCTCATAAGGACTGCACAATTAGTACTAAGTGTTATGCTTCTCGTGTTGTTTAGAAATCTTAACCAAAACAAGGTTTAAACTAGAATTATAGCTATGTTAACTATGAACAAAGTAATTGCAAAGAAAACAATCAATAGAAGAAATTAGCTAGGGGTTCAACTTCACTTGTTAACTACTTATGGCTTATACTCTTTCATTCAATTGATTCATTCATCTAGTGTTATTATTAGATCACTTAGGTAATTAATTAATTTCTCACAAGTATCAATTAGTATACAAGAACATGTTAAACTAAAGGTCTCTCAACACAATAGTTGAACATTATGTTATTGTCAAGCAATACAAGATCCTAATGATGGTAATAAACTATTAAAGTATCTTAACACATAATAGATTAAGGGAATCATCGAAGGTTTGTTTTGTTAAAAGCATCTTTTGATAGTTGGTTCACAAAACTCAATATGATTAAGGGCACTTTAATCAATAAACATACATGCTCATAATGATGAATAATAATAAAAGAACATAGATTAAAAATCATAGAAGTTATACAAGATCCATCTACATCCCTAGCAGAAAGAAAATTAGCTTGTAATGAAAGAAAGCAAATAAGAAATATTCAAACTAATGATATTTAAAGTAATAGACTTCAATCCTTAAGTTTGTTGAACGATTGCCTTCATAGACTTCAATCCTTGAGTCTCTTGAACGATTGCCTTCTTACTCCTTTTTGCTTCTAAACCCTTACTTGATTGATTTCTTGACTTTTTAGATGGTTGTTTGATGCCTTAGATCCTCCGAAAGTCATAAGGTTTTGCCTTCTTAAATAGTTCTCTTAAGGTGTTTACGAAGTAGGAAGCTTGGGGGATTGGAAAAAGAAGAAATTGAAAGGCATTAAAAATTGTGTTTTTAGCTTTATAGGGGTGCCCGACCATTTTTCTTGAAAGCACAACCATATATTTTTTTGATTTCATGTCTTTTAGAGGATCTATGGTTATGTCTTGAAGGCACAAAACCTTGTGTTTGAGGCGTATGACTGTGTTTCTAAGCTATGTGTTTTGGAGACATGTGCCCTATTTGATTCTAGGGCGCATGGCCTTGCAACACTTTCATACGTGCTTGCGACTTATTTTTTACCTTGAAGATAGCCAAATTAGCATAAACATAAATCATAAAAGTTATAGTCCCATGTGTTAGCTTTTTAATGCTGTTTGAATCTCATTTAGATCTCTATAGAGGGAATTATGCCCAAAATACTGAGTCATGCTCAAAACTGAAACTTAGGTTGTCTTTTCTTGATATTTAGCCATTTTTCTCCTCTTTAACCCTATAAAACACAAATTTTATTTCATAAGGTTCTTTTATAGATTAAATTCAGTTATGAACTCTAACTTTTTAGTAGAATTAAATTATAAAATATATGAATTTATGTTCCAATCAATGACCGTTCTTATCTCATTAGACTATTAACTATGAAAAACAATGATCTTTCATGAAAAACTTCTTATATTAATGCTAGTTTAAAGACATGTTTGACTAAGATCACTTTCATTATGAAAATGTGTTTCCTTTTAATATCATGCCTAACATGGATCATTTCATTTCGCATATTACATATTAATTAAATACATGGTCACTACTTTTAATTATAAGGCATTAAATTATTTGATCCTTTTGCTACATGCCATTAGCTTGTTTAGTCCCTTGCTCTTCATTTTGGTCATTTATGCTATTGTCCTATGTCTTGTCATCCTTGGATGGGTATCTCCAGTGGTCAATTGTACTCTTTTACCTATTGCTTTAATTGTTATATATTTTATGTCTTAATTTTTTTCTAAGCTAACATTTTAGGTTTTCGACTTAGTTGACTATCTTTTTTTTCTTTCTTTTTTTCCCTTCTTTTTTTTCTTTTTCACTTTTTGCCCTAATTTTTACCTAAGTTGTTCTTTCGAGTTTTTGACTTAGCGGCCTTACATTACTTTTTTCACATCCTTACATAAAATACTTCTTTAGCCTATCTAGTTTTACTAGCTTAAAAAACCTATTCCCATCCATATCTGATAACTTTACGGCTCCATCTGAATAAATCTGTTTAACCATATAAGCACTTTTCTAATTCAACTTGAATTTTTCCATGGGGATCTTGAGCTTACTTTCTAATTGCTTTCAACACCAAATTACCGACCCTTATAGTGTTCACCTTAACTCTCTAACTAAAAGTGTGGGCCATCTTGGCTTGGTATAATCGGATGAGGTAGAGAGCCTTTAATCTTTTTTCATCCACGAGGGCCAATTGCTCAATTTGCTTCTTACCCTTTGATATTTGAGAATATTTGACTAAATCAACACTCACGAGGAATTCATCTTTGTCTTGATTGGAAATACTGCATCTATTCCATACACAAGGGAGTACAAAGTCATTCCCATTGATGCCCTAACTGTAGTTTGGTATCCTTATAATGCAAAAATAAATTTCTTAAACCAATCCTTGTATGCTTCCACTATCTTGTGTTATTGACATTCTTGTTGGCTGCCTTCATCGCTTTGTTGGCTTGTGGTCCATAAGGTGACGACTTATGATGGGTCATTTTAAACTTCTCCATGACTATTCTGACTTATGCTTATAAGTGCAGTCATTATCCATTACGATGTGGTGGCACATCATATTAATAAATGAGATTCTTTTTTATGAACTGAGCCATTTGCTTCACTTCTAGCTTGTTGAGAGGCTCAACTTCTACCCAATATACCACTACTAAAATGTACTTATGCCTCATTGTAGAAGCTGGCTTAATTTCTTCAATTACATTAATGTCCCGTGCTACGAATGGCCAAAGTGACTTCATATTCTATAATTCCATTAGAGGTAGGTGATTGAGGCTACCGTGAACTTGACACTTATGGCAGCTTCGAGACATTTAAATGCAATCCCGTTCCATATTGGTGCAATAATAACCCAACCTTAAAATTTTCCTTATTCATATGGGGACTGTAAATCCTCACATGCACCTCTTCCATAACTTTGCTCACTTTCTCTTCGACCAGACACTTCAGGTGGACCCCATCCATCATCCACTTGTATATCATGCCATCATAAACTATTAATTGTGATGATTGTCTCCAAATCACATCCTTATCTTTCTTTTCAGCCCTTTCAGGGTACTCCCCACTTTATAAGTTTCTTTACACATCATTGTACCATAGGTGGTTTTCTGCTAACATTTGCATTAATTTTTTACCAACATGGCAGGGTGTAGTGGATCTAAGTGTGAGTGGCGGTTTCATCATCATCTTCTTCAGTCCATCCCAAACAGAAGCCAAAGTTGCTAGGGTGTTAGCCATCATGTTTTCCTCTTGTAGGAGGTGATGAAATATGACTTTCTAAAAGTTCTATGTTAACCTTTTCAAATGCTCTAAATATGGGCTTAGTAGCCCCGTCTTCATTTCCCACTCATTAGTTACTTAAGAAATAACCAACAACGAATCCCCAAATATTTTCATCATTCTCGTCTTCATTTGTATCAAAGATTCCAACCTAATTGTGCAGGCTTCATACTCGACCATGTTATTTGTCACCCAGAAGTCAAGTTTCTTGGCTATAGGGAATAACTTATTAGTTCTGTGTCCTAGACCAATGTTTGTAATGAATATTTTTTGCTAATGTCATGGTTGCAATTTTATTAAATATCTCTTTTATATTTTATTTATGACTAAATTATAAATTACATGAATAGTTAATTCTATGTAATGTCATTAAGTTTGTGACTTGATAGTAAAACTTTTAGGTGTAAAGAATTCTGTTCTAAATTGTCCCTAGTCAGTCATTATTGTTGGGATAATAATGAATGAAGACTAGTATGTGTTTGATTGATGACTATGTTTTACTAGTCATGGATATGTGATATTAAGTCAAACATATAAATGCATGTTTAATAAACATTGTATTGGATCGATCCGCTGTAAGAACACTATATGAATTAATAGTTATAAATGATTCTCATGCTTATTAACTTAATCCTCTGGCCTGAAAATCACTATAGATTCCAATATGATGAACTTCATATTTTGATATAGTCTAACATTATCTTTAATCAGATGATCATACAAACTAATATTAGACATAGAGTAAATCATATAAAGAAATATGAGTGATTGAGAAGAAATTTATCGCTTATATATTTTTTATGATAAAAATATTTTTGGGCCTTATAAGATAGATTTCAGAGATTGTATGACCATGCAATAATAAATTGATAAAGGTTGCCAATGTCATTTTACATTAATCAACTTGGAGATCGAGAAAGAATTGAACTGTATAACGATGACGTGATCCATGCCTTATGTTCAATTAAAATGTAATATGACAAAAGGGTTATAATACTATTTGTGAAATATGTTAGGTCGGATTATTGACCTTTACATAATTTGAGTAGTCATAATGTTTTGCTAGAGGCCACTTATGACTTGTGGGTTAGAAATTGGTTTTTGGGCCACTAAAAACATTTTGTGAACTTATAGGGTTGCACGCATAGAATATGCCCAAAATGAATTTGGGTTTATTGCTCTCTCTATTTATAATTAAGATACTTAAAAATATTATATAAATTATTTTAGATATCTATTTTTTTGCTAAAAGGTTAAAAACGAAATTGGATATTATTTTTATCTGTATCTTTTAAGATACATAGTTGACATAAAATATCTTAACAGTTAAAATACATGCACACACATGTTTTAGGGTTTTTTGGATGAAAAGAAGTGTATTCACATTTTTCTTCAGAAAACACAATGAAAGAGAGAAAAAAACCCTAGTGCTAGGACACAAACATTTTGAAAGTAGTCTGTTTGTATGGATACTTAGAGAGGGCGCTCATCCTTTGGTGAAGCCTAGATTTAACTTTAAGCTCAAGGTTAGGTGTTACCGGTGTAAACTCCTTCTCAGCCTTCTAACATATTTGTCACTTTTTGCACATATTAGTAAGATATGCATTATTTCCTTTCGATTTAATCAAAGTGCATGAATCCCTGGTGGGATTCTTTGTAGAAAAGTTTTGTTTTTTTTCATTGTGTTTGTTCTATGGATCCCAACAAAGCTCTCCCTCTAGTGATAGCAAAATTACTCCTACGTTAGCTTCTTTCATATTCATTGCTCTATTAAAATAAATCCTGCAACCTTTAGGCTCAATTGCTCCTAATCTTTTATTCTGGAACTGAGAAGTTCAAACCCTTCTTTTTTAAGTTGCTATTGGGCCAAATATTTCGTGATTACCTAACCTTTAATTGCTTTCTTAGTCAAGTACTTAATGTCAAATTTTATTAATAGTATTGGGCATTTGACTAATTTTATAGTTAAGGAAGAAGCCTTGTGCAAGTACTTGATCGATTCAAGCTTCCAATCAACCTTGATAGAGTATGACTAAAATTGTGCCTTAACTTCTTGGTGGCCTACACCAGTGTCAAGTAAGTCTTCTCCTCCTTGGTTTACCTCTCTTCATAAAGGAGTAGCTTAATACACTGCATGTTCATTCCTTGTCTCATCCTCTTGAGCCAACATTACCCCCACAGAGCTTTCTTATATTATGAGATACAAAATCAATGTTTTTCCTGATTTTAGGGGTTTCAATATGGACGAGTTAGTTAGATACTCTTTTATCTTCTTAAAGTCTTTTTAGCATTGTTCATTCCACTTCATTGGCTAATCTTTCCTTCACAGCTTGAAGATTGGCTTATAAATTAGAGTCGATCTTGCTATGAACCTGTTAATGTATTGGAGACGACCTAGGAAACCTCAAATTTCCTTTTCTGTCTTGGGTGTAGGCATATCCTAAATAACTTTTACCTTGTCTAGATTTACTTTGATACCCTTCTCACTCATCATATGCCTAAACAACTTACCATACAAAACTCCAAACACACACTTCTTGGGGTTAAGCCTTAAGTTATTTTGGCCAATCCTTTTTAAGAATTTCTTTAAGGCTTTAAAGTGCCCTTTCCTCGTCTCGATCTTTACCATCATGTCATCCATGTACACCTCTACTTCATTGTGGATCAAGTTATGAAAGAGAGAGGTCGCCATTTGCTTATACGTTGCTCCTTCATTCTTCAATCTAAACAACATCACTTTGTAACTATATGTTCCCTAATTTATAATGAGAGTTTTTTTCACATTGTTAGTGATTGCGATGAGGATTTGATTATAGCTATTACGATGAGGATTTGATTATAGCTAAAAATCCATCCATGAAGGAGTACATGACACATCTTGTGGCACTATCTACCAATACAACGATATGAGCAAGGGGAAAATCATCCATTAGGCAAACCTTATTTAGGTCCCTGTTATCAACACACATCTTGTTTGGTGTATAATCTACATATATTTTATAATTATTTCCTTTCAAATATTAGTGATATTATGTTACTTTTGCATATGAAAAGGATTAAAGGAAGTAAATTTGTATTTTATAGGGTTAGAAGGGAGAAAGGTGGCCAAAGAGCAAGAGAAGACAACCTAAGTTCTAGTTTTGAGTATTGCTTCATATTTTGGGCACATCTTCTTCTACAAAGCTCCAAATATGGTGATTCAAAAGCCATTGAAAAGTTAAGATATCGTGCTACAACTTTCATGTTTTTCACTTAAGCTAATCTAACCATCTTCAAGGTAAAAGTCAATTGCAAGTTTGCACAACCAAGCTGAATGACCTTGTGCCAAATAAGCAAATTCAGGCAAAATCTATTTAAAACAAACTACCTTGACACATGGTCATGTGCCTTTGAAGCATGACTGTGCTCCCTTAGAAACCCACAAATGGGATTTTTAAAAGCTCTTCAAACTTTTCTTTTTCAATCCCCCAAGCTTCTTACTTTGTATACACCTTTAGAACACTATTTAAAGAGGGAAAAACCCATAAATTAAGAGGGCGAATAAACCATCTAGGAATCAAATAACCATATAAAAAAGTGAAGAAATCAATCAAGCTAGGGTTTGGAGGAAAAAAGAGTAAGAAGGCAATCATTCAAGAGCTTCAAGAATTGAAGTCCATGGCTTCAAATATCATTATTTTGATTGTTTCTTTTTTTTTTTTCTTTCTTTTATTATGAGCTAATTATATTTAAGCTAGACTTGTAAATGGATCTTATGTAACTCATATTGCTTTTTCTTAATCTAAGTCTTTTTGGTTTCATTCATTATTTGTGCTAGCAATAATTGAGTGCTTCATGTTTGATTAACTGGCAATTGATGATCTTAGTTTTGTGAATAGATAATAGAGACATGCTTTTCAAAAAATGAAACCTTCAACAATTCATTTGTTTTGTTATTGATTTGAGGAACCTTAACAAACCATTGTTATCCATAAAGTCTTATTTTGTAAGGTAGTTACATGATGTTTAGCTTTTGAGTTGAGGTGCCTGTAGCTTAACATGCTATTGTGTGTTAATTACTACTTGAGAGGGATTAATTAATCACCGTAGTGACTCAATAGTAGCACTTGATGAATGAACCAATTAGATACAGATTAGGAATCCATTAGAGAGTGACTAAATGAAGTTGAACTCCTAGCTAACTTCTTATATTCATTATTTTCTTTACAATTACTTTTCTTATATTTTTCTTAGTTTTAATTCTTATTTCAAACCTTCTTTTATGTTGGATTTCTAGATAATTCAAGGAACAAGCCGCTCGACACTTAATTTTGATCCTTAAGGGAATGATATCCATACTCTTGTCTACTTTATTACTTGACAACCTGTGCACTTACAACTTAAGGGATTATTTATATAGCATTAACTCATCATCATATCCACACTCTCCCATGTTTCTTCAGTACTGACACTATGTTTCCCAAGCATTTAGGATAATAAACTATCTAAACAAAACTTTGCATTCAATTGCTTCACTACCTCTTCTTTAACTAGCTAAGGCCACTTTGGTATCATCCTTCTTAGCCCCTGCTTCACTAGCCTCATATGTGGTTTGGTTGGAATCCTGTGCTTAGCTATCCATTAAACAACCTCTAACTGATCCTCATATGTCCAAGTAAATACCCTCTGATATTTCTTGAGCAACTATTTAAACTTTCGTCACTTTTATGGTGTGACATCACTAGCAATAAGCAAGATTTTCAATTTTTTTGTGTTCCAAGATTAAATGCAGTGGGATATATAGAATTAATATGAAATATGCTTATGATATGATGCATGTTATACATACTGCCATCAACGAACACATCATACAAACGAGAAAACTCATAATTTATTGCCTCAAACTTGAAAATAAATACCTCATCATCTTCAAAGAGACTAGAGACGAAGACATCAGTGGTGTCAGGAAAAATTATTTCTTCTGATAGATTGAAAGGAGTGTCTTCAATATTAGTCTTCTTTTCTTCTACAACCTTCTTCTTATGAATCACTAGAGCTACATTGGAATTATTAGCCTATTCAATACTCATTCCCTTTTTGGATTATGTACTAGTCATAACTATCACCACCCTTCAAAGTCCTGTTCCATCTAACTATCTTTCATCTCAATCTTCAAAACCTTTCTTAGAGGGCCACCCCTTTTGACTTAGCTTGCTCGATGTTTGATGTATGACCCCATGCTTTCTCATCATCACCCATATCGTTAATAAAGTTTACAATCATATTCTCAATGTATGTATTGGGCTTATCCTAGTGTACAGGACCTTATAGATCCCCATTCTGGATCCATGAAGGGTGTACCTTCATAAGTTATCCCAATCTTCTTCTTTATAAGATCTTCACCTATAGCCCATAACTATTGGTTTTGTAAATATTGCTAATGTTCTTCCTCATATACCTTCCATTTATGATTCCACGGCTACATGGTCTGAGGGCCATATAAAACCACAACTTGATTTGATTTTTGAGTACTTTTCTCCTCCATAACTTGTTTATCTTTCTTCTTTTTATTCTTCTTCTCATCTTCCTCTTTTGATGAATCCTTGTAATTCAAATAACCAATTTCCCAAACTCCCATATAAAATAATCCATATAGATCGTCCATAGTGTTATCTTCTAATGGTTTCTCATCTTCATCTTACTTTCTTGATTTCTCTAACCATCCCTCCTTTTTTCATGATGAAATCAGATAATGGTCCATGTAGATCCATTACTTCTATCTTGATTTCATTCTCATGATAACCCAGTCCTTTTATGGTAGTATGAGTCAGAATCTCTAAAAAGTTTGACACATTTATAGATTTTTTTGTTCAATCCTTGACTTGATAAAAAGTTCATATTCTTTATGATTCTTATCATGTTCGGGTAAACCCATTTGTCTATAACTCCAACAACTTGAAAACCTATAAGATGTGGCATAACTACACTTAATGTCTACACAATTTTCCTAACTTCTGCATAAATAGTCACCATTTCACCCTTGAAAGGAATCTTAACCTTTTGATGCATCATGGATGGTACTTTTCCTAATGGGTAATCTAAGGCCTTCTTAATAGTAACGATAAGGTAATAGGGATGTCCAATACCATAAACTCCACCATTGCTTTGACAATCCTAATTTTCACCATGTTTTTGAATGCACTGGTAGCTAGTCTTTTATTATCATCATAGGCTTGAATGATGTTGTTTGACACTTTTAGGTCTTTCTTCGACACCCTAAACTTATGTAATAACTTTAGAGGGAAAATGTTATCCTAGACCCATCATCAACCATCACGCATGGAGTTGCCTTCTCTTCACTTTAACCCATATGAACAATGCCATATTATGATCCCTACCCTTCGGTGGTAGGTCTTCATCAGAGAAAATGATTTTCCCTTTATGGGTAACCAAAGCAATGACATCTTTCAATATGGCTTCCCTAAAGATTATCAGACCCGATAGACTGAGTATAAAAAGAAAAACATGACTTCCACCATGTGTCTTTCACACCTTTTAATGTGGCTTCACATCTTTCAATGTGTCTTTCAACATTAAGCCATGTGGCTTCCTCCATGGCCTCCTTATTTTCTTGGAAAGTAATGAACAACTCCCACACACTGATTTAGGCTAGCATCTTCTTTAACTACCTCAAAATAGGGTTATCCTACTCCTTTTCCTTCACTATGGGCTTGTGCCTTTTTGCGTCCACCCTTGCTTCCTTAGGAGCCTTTTTGTTGGGGTAATACTTTCTCCTTCAGGTCACACGGTTCACCCGTTTTCTTTCCTTCTCTTTGTCACTCTCTTTCCGCAACTTAATCATCCTCTTCTTTCTCACTTCTTTTATCTCTTCGTCCAAGCTCTCTTATGGGTCAATGGTATAAACTATAACAATACTTCCTTTGGTACTTTTTCAATAGTAGTCATACTAAATTCCTCAAGAATTCTTGAATATATCATAAATGTCCTTTGGTTGGAAGATGAAACATTATGATAGTTTAGGAGAGGATTTCCTCTTATAGTCAGTCTGTCAACATTGGGTGAAAGAATAATAAGATCTTAATTCTCATGTCTTAGCTTATAGTAATTGTCTATGTTATATCCCTCTATTTGATGAAAAGAATAGTATGCATTAGTGTCATACCCCCTTGGCAGTGGATTGGGAGGCAGTCTCGGTGTTAAAGGCTTTAATACCTCATTCTTTTTTAGTATCTTGAATGCTTTAGACCGGGCATCCCTAAATCTATGAATTGCCTTAAGGATCTTACTGCATTCACATTGGCTGTCTTATTTCCTTCTCTATAGGGTTAGAATGGAACACTTATTCTTCCCCCATATTGTTTTTTGATTCAGCTTATAACTCTTTGGCTTGCCAGCTAGTTGCCCTAAGGTCCTTTAAATATCTAACCAATATACATTTGATCTTAATACCTATCCCTAAAAATGCCTTTTTAACGATCATTCTTACTTGCTCCATTTTCTTGATCCCTTTTGTAGGCCTAGTAGTTTCTTTAAAAGCCAACTTCTTCCACCTCCTTATGGAATTATCAAAGCTTTCACCAGTCTTTTGCTTTAATGACTTCAAGTCTTACAAAGTGACTTTTAGAGTTGAATTACACACATAATGTCTCTCAAAGGCTTTTGTCAGCTCTGTCTAATTTCCTCTAATTCTCTTATGCATAGTGTTAATACCATCTCTTCGTAGACCCTTCTAATACAACTTGAATAACTTAAGCATATATATGTGCGGACCCCATACTTCTTCATTATCAACACATATAAATGGATATGATTAGTAGCATCTTGAGTTCTAGTAAACTTGTAAAGTTTGGGCATTCAAAAGTTCATAGGTAGCTTTTCAGGCTTTCAAGCAAGTAGCTCTTTGATGTTTGTTCCTCTTTCTAGACCTTTGGTACCCAAAGTCTTATGTATTCTCTCTAATTATTTAGCAAAGTCATCAAATCAACTGCTCTCCTTCTCACTCTATATAGACTTATCAAAAGCAATAGTAGTTTTTCCCATTTCTTTGGCCATCTTGCTCTTGTATTATTCCTTCATTCTAAATAAGTCATCAAAATCATCACTGGTTAAGGTGTTTCCAAAGCTGCCTCCCTTTATCTATCCTACCAATAGATGACCCTTTTCTTCAGAATCTCATTAATGCGCTTGTTCACCTCTTCAGTAACCCTCTTCTCCATTTTACAATTAAACTTATACATAATCTTTACTAACAATTCCAATAGTGTTATGGTTTTCATGATTAGTTTTAATCTTTGGATTGGGCCAGACGTCTTACTTTTCCTATTGAGTCGGTTACCCTCTTCTATTCTACGAGGTTTGGATGAAGCTAGGATAGCTATAAGACAAGAGTTATCAGTATGATGTATGAACAAATAAGGAATGCATGTATACATGAAATGCATGCATTATTGGCAAAACATCCTTCTAACCTTTTTTCTCCTACATATAAGGTGTAAAGGCTCTTTCCTAAGTGGGGTCCCATTTTTCTACTATTATGTGGTTACTTCGGACCAAGGATGGTCAAAGTCCTAAAGAAAATATACATAGAGGAACTAAATGAAGCTCTTCACATTTCTTAAAAAGGATGTATAAGGAATGAAGAATCCTTTTAATATGGATGGTAATGGATGTACATATTTACTTGAAAACTCTTTTCATAATAAGGTTAGGGAAATACACACATATTTACATAAAGTGGATAATTAAAACAAGGGGAAATAGGGTAATAGTGGCATTTACATATGGATTATAACCATGTTCTTTAGGGATTTCAACCTTTCTTTAAGTAATGAATGCAAACAAAAGGGGCATCTTATTCTAAGGTTCTATTGGTTCCTACATGCACCTAGATGGTTGAGATGGTTGTTGCAGTTGATGATTCCCATAAGCTTGGGGGACGTTTGTTGTAACTCCCATTTACACTTAAAAGTACTTAGCTTATAAGTCTCCTCACTATCTTTTAAGCCTAAATTGAGCTTAAAGATTAAGTTTGGAGAATTCATTAGTATTTTTAAATTGGTAAAAAGTGAAGCAGAGATTGAACGTGAAGTCATTTTGTGTCCCTAACGGAATTGCCATTATGAGCGTAAGTGCAATTTTGGGATTGCACTCGAATAAGTAAGATCTTGCTTGTTACTCAATCCTTTTAACCATTAATGGGGGATTGAAAGGACGAGCTTATTGTTGGGATTTGTAGAATAAGCATAATGAAGAAATGAAAATTTTTCTACATCGAATCTCATTAAGGTCCATGCAATTCGATGAAATTGAAAGGAAAGGATGTGAATCCTACCAATTCATGTAGAAGGTGGCAAATCTATTGAAGGCAAAGATGGAGTTTACATTGAAAACATCCAACCTTGAGTTTGAAGTGTAAATTGTTAGATTCAGACACTACCAAATTGATGAATGTATTATGTAGGTATCCATACAAACAAGCTTTCTCCAAATTGAAAGTGTGCTAGCATTAAAGTTTCTCTCTCTCTCTCTCTCTCTCTCTCTCTCTCTCTCTCTAAAATGTATTTTGTAAACATAAATATTATGTGTTTTAGAAACCATAAAATGTGCATATATATCTTAACACTGAAGATATTTTATACCAATTCTGTATCTTGAAAGATACAAATAATTTTCTATTTCATTTTAACCTTTAATATGAAATGGATATTTATATAATTTAGATAATATCTTTAATTATATTAATTATAAATAGAAAGAGTAGTAAAACTCCAATTTCGTTTTAGCCTTATTAGTAGTAAAAATCCAATTTCGTTTTAGCCCTATTCTATGTGTACGACCTTGTAGGTTCACATAATATTGGTAGTGACCTAAAACTGATTTTGGCTCACTAGTTATAATTGGCCTCTAGTAAGAAATTATGACTGTCCAAATTATATGAAGGTCAATGATCCTACCTAATCTATTTTATAAATAATATTATAATCCTTTTATCATATTATATCTCAATTGAACATAAGACCTGGATCATGTCATTCTTATATAAATCAATTATTTTTCGATCTCTATGTAGACTGATGTAAAATGATATTGATAGCCTTTATCAATTTGTTTTTGCATGATTATGCAATTTCTTCAGTCTAACTTATCGAGGGGCCTAGAGATATATTTCCCATAAATATATAAGAAATAAATTCCTTCTCAATCACTCATATTCATCTATATGATTTACTTCGTGTCCAATGTCAATCTATATAATCATTTGATTAAAAGATAATGTTGGATTATATCTAAACATGAAGTTCATCATATTGAAATCCATGATAATTTTCAGGTTAGATGATTAAGCTAATACTATTACATGAGAATCATTTGTGATAGATTATCTATGTAATGTTCTCATATAGGTTGGTCCAATACAATATTTCTTAAGCATATATTTATGTGTTTGATTTAATATCACATATCCATGACTAATAAAGTATAGTCATCAGTCAAACATCTTAAAGTGTTCATTCATTATTATCCCAATAATAATGACCGACTATGGATAATTTAGAATAAAATTCTTTACACCTAAAAGTTTTACTATCAAGTCACATACTTGCTGACATTAGGTAGAATTAACTATTCATGAAATTTATAATTTAGCCACAATCAAAATATAAAAGAGATATTTAATGAAATTGCAACCATGACGTTATTAAGAAAATATCCATTACAAGAATTGGCCTATAACATACAACTAACATTCATACATTGATAATAACCATGAATAGTGGCATGTATTGAGATCAACAAGGGATCCTTTAGGCCGCATGCAAGTTTAAACCCCATTTCCAATATTAGTGATCAACAAGGAATTAAGATGGAATAATACATTGGTACTATCGCTGATGGATTAGGGGTCATCATTCGACTTTAGTCGGGACTATAATATAGGTAAGGCAAAATATGAACTCAATGAAGTAATTTAAATGGTTCAATTCATCTTTGCTTTTTCAAGATCGAGTTCAAAAATTAGGTATCGCTTGGCGAAGAAGTTAGGCACTCTCAGACCTTGTGGATATTGAGATCCGACCTTTAGGAATCTTTGGTTCACTTTTACCTTTTAACTTTGTTATGAATTAGTTCAGTTAATGCTCTTAAGCATGTTTCTGATGCATTCCAACTAATCATTTCAAAGCAATTTAATCAATCTCAAAGAGGGAGAAGGATCATGCATATCAATCAATTATAATGTAATATAATCAATCTCAAAGGGGAGGGGGAACATGCATTATGTTAAAGGGAGGGACATGCATATCAATCAACCATAAAATGCATGATTGTGAGCATCATGTGCTTAAGTAGTCAAGCTACACACCAAAGAAAACACAATTTAGTCATCATCATAAGAACAAAGTAACAAATATAATGAATACACAACAAACACAACCAAAAGGAAGGAGTCTCACCCATAATCTCTAAGTTAGGGAACCTAGGCATGTTTTTAATATTCATCATTCCACATCAACAACATAACATAACAAGTCGTATATAAAACATAAAGAAAAATAATGTAAAATGCGATGCGATGATGTGTGTTTTCATGAAGTGCATTTCTAGGATAAAGACAAAGCATTGGGAAAGGATTAAAATCATAAATTTGAAATCCTAGGATCATGGGACTCTCATCCATTATCACTCATAAAGAGTCATAACATCCTTAAAGCATCCATAGCTATTAAAAGACTAGGATATCAAAATGGTGTGAAAGCAACTCCCACAAAGGCACTAAGACAAATACTTCACTAACAATGGTAGAACCAACCAAAAAGAAAGGTTATTGAGTAATAAACTATCTCCCTAAAGTTTAAAACAACCTCATAAATGGGTTGAGAAGATGATCAAGCTAAGGAGTTAGTCACCCTCTCTTATGGCAAAGACAAGACTCATAACAAAAAATAAAAGTAACATGACTATGCTATAGGATCATAGGGTCCTTAAGAATGATGGATTCCTTATCGCAATCATGTCCATAATGATGATAACACAAACATGTAAAAAATTGAAATGATAAGACCATAGAGAGTGTGAGTTAAAACCATTGTAAGCACGTGTGAAAACCATTCCCTCTTTGACCCTTGCTTTACTAAATGAAAGAATAGGGATCATAGGCGCATGACCAAGTCTTATTCAGCCTCTGGATTCACAAAGAAATCATAAAAACCCTTTGAAATGTAAAGGAAAATGAATGGAATAAGAAGAAGAAAGTTGCTGCTCTTAAGTTAAAGTGGGTCGCATAGACCAACTAGTGGTCTATATAGCCTACTTAGTGCTCTGTGCATACCAGAAAAAGGTCTGTATAGACTACTATGACTAGAAATTTTTGGAAATGAAAGTAAAAAGAAGGGAGAAGGAGATAGGATGGGAATGAGGATCCTAGTGCTCTTCTAGTATGCCTTGCCCTTAGAGGCACTAGTATTAATGGATTATCCTCTAAAATGCTAAGGTATATGTAAGAAGAAGTCTCAAAACCTTAGAAGATATGTTGGATCTTTAGTGAAAAGGATTGGGTGTTTAGTTATGTGTGCTAAGGATATGTGAGTAATAATTTTAGTAGGTAACACTAGGGTTATCCAAGCCTCTCCTTCTTTCTAGTGATGGGATATTTATAAAGGGAGAGGGATGTACATGAGTTTGGATGGCTTTGGTTGCCCTATAATAAATAAGGGCTATGAAGGTTATAGAATTAGGGTTTCAAAGTGGTTTGTACAACCAAGGAGTTTCCTATATAATTCTCTGGTTAGTTGTACAACCATTTAGCTTTCAGGGGAGGGGATTCTAGAATATTATGTTGCTTAAGGTTTGGCAGTTGGCTATATGGCCAACTAGGATTATTGTACAACTATTTAAAATATGGCTAGTATGGTTGGGTATTTAAGCCTTTTAAGCTTGAGCTTGGTTTGTGGCTTGATCCAAGGTTTTGTTCTTCTTCCTCTCATAATTCCCTTTGCATTCTGAGGAATATCTCCATTAATTTTCATCATCGTGCTTGCATCCTAAAAGCCAAAATCTGATGCCTATAGGCCAATAAATATTTGTAACTTTTATTTGTGCACCTTTGATTTTTAGGATAATACAAATGGGAGTTAGGGATTTAATTTAAGCTTGTTCCCAATCATTTCATAAAAATACTTTCTTACATTTTACTATGACCATTTAATTTATTTCTTATCATTTCATGATCGAAGGAGTTTAGACTCACTAGCCATTCCTTTTTATTATTTTCTTTTTTTAGTTTTCATTATATACACATTATTAAATATAAAATTGTCCCATTAGGATAATCCTAGAATTAAGGGTCTACTTAGGGTCATTCTAATTGTAACATTTTTTTTTTATTATCATAAGCATTCAACATTTATATTACATGGGCCACAAAGCCTCATATGCCTTAACATCATTTCCTTTAACCATGTGTCATGATCATTTTGCATTATGTTAACCTTAGACATACGCAAATCACATTATTTGCAACTTAGACTTTGAGGAGATTACTAAGAATACAAGATATAACTTAACATTTACTTAATACGTTTATAACTCTTTCAATTATACAAATACATTATTGTTGTAGGCAATTACAAAAAAACAATTTAGTGCCTTAACCATATGTGATACATAACTTAAAACTTTATCTCTAACCTTTAACCTCAAACATTTGATCATAGTATCAATCTTATGCTTAACTTGCAAAACAATTTCTATTTGTGTGGGGTGAATGTCTTGTAGGAAACTCAGTGAGGAATTTATATTATCCACATGCATGCTTATATGACTTAACATGAATGCATTTCTATCTTTATGACACATCATCTGCATACATCATTTACATAGTAAAACATTACATTTATGGATAGTCAAGTTCATGAGAATCCTTACTTGGTTTACTTATCTTTCTCACACAAAAGAGTTGCTTCACTAGTCATGCGCTTGCAAGAGAGTTATGTTACCAGACACATCTTTCTTTTATATGGGAGGGTTTCCTCACCAGTCGTGTCATGCATGCTTAACATTACATTCAATTCAATTCATATACGTTATACTCCTTGCATAGCTACCTATGATTCTTTGGATTCCCACTTCTTCCCTGAACCATCCTCACATCACATTGCTTATATACATAGCAATTGATTTCTTGTCATTTCATTTCAATGATAATATGCTTATGACTTTAACATAATTTGGCGTACTGTTTTTATCCCAGTTTTTAATGTCCATTGCATATATATATATATATATATATATATATATATATATATATATATATATAATGTTTCTATGCAATGGACATTAAAAATCAGGATAAAATCCTTCACCTTCATTACTAATCATATTTCTTCCTTGCTTTGGGATTTAATTTTCTCTATCTCTTTGCCTTAGCCTTATTTGCTCCTAGCTTTATCCTTAATTGCTCTTAATCATCTCACCCATACATATGCCCAAGCACAAACATTCATTGCATCATTGCTATCACATCTAAAATATGAGGAGTCACTCAAACTCATCCATAAAACATGCAACATAAACATAACATATAATATAATAAGCCAAAAGCTCTTATTAGGACCATGAAGTCCTAAACATCAATCAAGCATGCACACATAACTTTCACTAACTTATAATGTAACTATCGTAATTCATACTTAGCTTATTATCTCTACGTTCCTTTTATCTCATTCATAATATCTACATTAATATCACTACTAAATCATGTAATAATCCATAATTATAATTCTTAACTCATTTCATCATCATCAATTTATGCTTCTAAGTTCATCAACATACTCATTTCTCATCATAACCCATCCATTTATTCATTGAGACATCCACACTTAACTTCATTCCAACTAGGATGTGCGACATCTCCATTCCAACTAAGATGTGAGACATCCTTCAACACTTAAATAAGAATTTAATCCGTAGACTTATAATTCTATACAACATTTAAGAACTCAAATAATATCAAGAAATTCAAACTAAATCAATTATCCTTGCACTTAAAACTCATTTACATAAAGAATAATCATAAGTTTATTAAGACATCCATGTCAAACTCAATAGAATTAAGGTTTTTGACATCCTTCAAGCCTCAATTCTCATCACTAATAAGAAAATTAGGATGCCAATTAACATTTAAGAAGTCAATGATAATAAATAATTGATGTATTCAATCCATATATATAAACTCTTTTCAAAGCTTTAGTTGTTACTACATCAATATTGCCTTTAGTTCAACCAAGGTGAAAACACCAATTAAACTCAATTCTCTTCTTAAACATGAATTAGCATCTAATTAACCATTAATAATCCAAGAGCTCAATTTAACACCAATTCTCCCTGTAAACATAATTCATTTCGTAAAGACTTCATAAAACCTATTAAGACATCAATATTTCCTTCATCTCAACCAAGGTGTAAAACACCATTCAAGCTTCAATTCTCATATTAAAAATAAAGATTAGGATGCTAATTAACATTTATAAACTCAATAATCATTAAGAAATTCCATATGAATCAACTCCCTTTAAATCCTCAATTGAAGACAACATCATCTTTCATGCCATACTAACATAAATCTTCATTTCTTCCATAACCAACATGCTTAAAAAAAACCATAAACACACTTATTTACACAAAAAAAATATACAAGAAATATGACATATTATAACTTACTTGAAATAGGTAGAAAAACATCACCAACTTGCTTGAAAGTTGGAAGAAGATGGATGAGCAAACTTAATTCTCCTAACTTAATTAGGTGGCCATTGACGGAGAAAACATTTTGGGAGGGTTTAGACGAGTTTTGGATTGATAAAAACTGAACAAATATAATGTTTAGTCATGGAAATAAAAGGAAAAGGTGGTGAGGTGGTTAGGAGGGTGCAAAATGACTGTTTTGGATGTGCTAGCTTATTTAACAAAATTAAGCACTTTTGGCTATAATTGGGGTCAGATTGCCAAAAGTTCTTGATATTTTTCATGCATTTTGTACTTCAGTATTCTGCCTTAATTTTTAATAATTAATTCCTAATAAAAATAGGTAGCCAAAAATGCTTTCTAATGTCTACCAAAGTGCATCTTCTAAAGCATACAACTCATGGAAGCAAGCATACAACTTATGGAAGCTTTGCTTCCAACTCTTCCTTCCTTCTTCCAAGAGACTTCAAATACCAACTCTAGACATTTAAAACTCATCTAAAACACACAAGTATCATATCATTTAAAAACACATAGGCACACATATTAAGCACACATTAAACAAATATAAGCAACGACATCAAGACAAAACAATTATGTAACTAACCAACTCTTTCTTCCTTCATTCAAGATACTTCAAATACCAACTATAGGCATCTAAAATAATTCTAAAAATTTTCATAATATTTAATCACACATTAAGCACACTTACATACCTTAGGAACCATTACAAATCATATACCTAACTTAGCTTTCACCTTGGCTTCTATCATCCTTGCTCATTTCTTTTAGCATATCCTTTAACAAAACTCCCTTCCATATAAAATATTGACATATTCTTCATTATTATCTCTAATTCTATCACTCGTTCATGTTCATTAACCATTATTTCTTACATATGCATACTTACATATCTTAGCTTACACTTACTTTCTCATTATGACTTAACACTTTTCACCTTCTTATCTCTTACTCATTCTTTTTGACTTATATTATATCTTGATTAGTCATCATTAAATCATTAAGATTATCAACAATTCAATCAAATTTATCTTTCTCATGCTCATCACTTAGTGGAAGGAGTCCTTATTTATGAGGGACCTTTATGAACCATGTTTTGAGTCTTACAAAAATGATTATCCTTCACCTCACCTGAACAATCCACAACTTTAATAAACATAGGGCCAAATTCATAAACAACCATCACATTTATCAAAGGCCTGCATCGTGGTTCACTCCATCCATCATTCACAATACTAACACACTTTTTTCATCTAAATGCTTTTTATAGGTTTTAATAATCTCTCTACATGTGGCTTCTCTTTCTAAAGTAAGGTGTTCTTAATTTATTATAACTAGAAGGGACATATCCACCCAATCAATGATTAACAGCTAGTGTATAAGAATTAATGTAATAGGGTTTCTTGAGAAATTAGAATGTATACCCCTAATATATAATATTCTAGCAATCTCCTTATCAAGTTGATTTCTAACTTACATATCAAGAACTCTAGTAGTAGGAGAATCATCAACCCTTTTACTTTTTGAAACATGTAAAACACTTGGTTCTTTTATGGACAAAGAAAGAATTTGATCGCTAAAAGAAGGCAAAGGAACACATTTAGATTATGTATTTAAGATTCTGATTGTGATCTCATCCTCAAGTTTTCTCATATAAAAAATATCTTCAACTTTCACTTTTTTACAAACACCAATCCCTTTCCCAGGAATTTTTATTAAGTGAGCCCTCACTCTAGTGTAAGTTCCTTACTTTTCTTGATTACAAAAATTGCATATCCATTTGACATTACCTACAATTTCCTCTTTTTTGCAAACTCGAGTAATATATTTTCGTAAAGGATTATTTTCATCCACCTTGTAGTTGTAGAACTCACACTATGGCTAGAACAAAAGCTTCTAGAACCATCTATGGTTCCAAATATTGGTAAAAAAAAATGATTAGTTTTCATGAATAACCTTCTCAAAATGAATTAAGAATTACAACCTAAATTCTATAATCATAGCAATACAAAACATTAGGCAACTCAAATGAGATTCAAAATTTAATATTCCAAACATAGTTAGTGTAAAATATAATCTATCCTTAACATTAAAACAATATAAGTAACCATAAATTTGTTGAGAATTAGAGTTTGATAAACATCAAGAAGTCCTCAGTTTCAATACACAAACATGTTAATATAGAATTCCATAAATCAAGAAGTCATCAATTTCATTATACAATAAGCTTTAGTCCACAGGTTATTATGGAATTCTAGAAATCTTGAATCGACTCCCAACTCAACTCAACCCAAACCAACCCAACTATTCATTATCAAATTACACAAACATACCAAGAAATCAACATTACAAAACAATAAAGAAATCAAAATTACACAAAAATATTATGAAAAATGCAAAATTTGCCATGGGAGATACACATATAAAACTAAAAATCCAAAACCTAAAAAAATTACAAAACTAGTTAGTAAATCATAGTTGCACAAACATATTATGAAGCATTCGAAACTTGCCATGGGAGATACACCTATAGAACTAAAAGTCCAAAACCTGAAAAAATTATGAAATAGGTGAAGAAATCTAAGTTACACAAAAATATTATGATGAATTCAAAATCTGCCATGGAAGATACAACTATAGAACATAATATCTAATACCAAAAACAATAATTTCAAAAAAAAAAAAGAAAACTTATAAGAGGAATCACTAGCTGCTGTCTTTGCCTTCACAGTTGTTGCCCAATCATCGCAGTCATCGACAGAGGCAAGAATGTATATGAACTATTAAGGTTCAAACATTATAGCATGAAAGGGAATAAGAGATTGCAATATGTTTTTGATTTTCAAAGAGGGTGATTTGTTTTTGTTTCAAGGCAAATAAATGTGTTTCTTGACAGGAAATATGTATTTTTTTTTTAATTTGAAAAATTGGACCCAAAATGTTTCAGGCCCATTTCAGTAGATTTCCTACATTTTTGCATGTTTGAAATGCGAAGACCCAATAGAGTTGGCATTTTAGTGCAACCTTGATTACAACCATAGTGATCGTTGAGAGAATTCCATAACTATTGGCAAGATATAATGATTATATTTTTAAAAATTGACAAGATTGCATGTTGACATCTACTATCTAGTTTTTGGGACCTTGCTTCGACGTTCATTAGGACTTTTGAGCGGTTAAAGAATTATCTATATATAGTTTTAGGACCTTACTTATAGAAAGACCTTCATTAGAACTTTTGAGCAGTTAAAAAATTTATGAGAAAGCTTTTATCTTTATGAGCTTTAGTTTTTATACTTTTGGGCAAAGTAAGCTTTGTATGTTTTGTTACTAACCTTTAAGTTAGTAAGTGTACATTTTATTATGCATTAAATTATATTTTTTGCCTGTTCTAAGATGCTTAGACACTTACTAAGAGATTAATCCTTTATAAAGTCATGCAGGTTGGTATTATGCCTTTAAAAATACCAAAGGGTGGCTCTTAAGCCTTAAATGGAGAGTGCAAAAGGTTTCATTTAAGCTTAGCAAAAAGGGAGGTTGTATTTGTTCCTTGAAAAGATAATAAAATAATATGACTGCTAGACTGGATGTGGGTATTGTTAGCTAAAACACTATAAACTATTTTATGTCCACTTCTTTTATTCCTTTCACTTTTAATTTTTGGTAATAACCAATTTAACCCCCCTTTGGGTTGCAATCTTCTTCAAGGTCTAACGTGTGGAATTTGAGCCTCTTTCTTATTCAAGCTTAAGTGTAACAGGAATAATCCATAGTAGTTGTTTAGTTTCATAATTCCAATAATTAACATGTTAATACTTAGTTTCTTCCCTTAATTAAAACTCATTAAAGATATTTTATGTTTGTAGGCAAAGAATTCATGAAAGAAGAAAAAAAAAAGTAAGAAAAAGAGGTGAAGCACAACTATACACAAAATCGTGCCTCACTTAGGGTCAAAAGGCATCAAGACGAAGCATGACCATGCTTTAAAGATCACAGTCATGCCTCCTTTAAAAGAGAGATCGTGAGGACAAAAACATGCTACACAACCATATGCATGGTTGTGTGTGAAAGGAAACCACGAAAGGATATCAAGCACACTTGAGAAGCATAGTCGTGCCTTCTTTGCTACAAGGTAATTGTATAAGAACACAACTGTGCGCATGACCATGCACTACTGGAAACCTAAAAAATGAGATTTTAAAGCCTTTCAAATTCTTTATTTTTAAAGTCTCGAAGCTTCTTAACTAGTGAGCACCTCAAGGGCATTATTTAAAGATGAAATTAAGCTACAAATAAGGGAAAGAAAAACCTAAGGAAAAGTACACCATTCAAGAAAGGTTTTTCATCAAGTTTTTAAAGAGAAAGGTGTAAGTAATCAAAGGAATTAAGAAGAAGCTCATGGCTACTCTAAGCGCTCAATTGATTGTTATCTTTTTGTCTTTATATTTTATTATGAACTAAACTCATTTTTTGCTAGGGTTATAAATGGATCTTGTTTGATTTATATTGCGAATTTCTTAATCTAAGTCTTTTGGTTTCATTCGTTGTTGTGCTAATAATTATTAAGTACATCTTGTTTGATTCATTGGCCATTAATTATCTTAGTTTTGTGAATAGACAATGGAGACATGCTTTTCATCAAATGGAACCTTCAATGATTCACTTATTTTGTTATTGAGTTAAGGAACCTTAATAAACTATTACTATTTATAAAGTCTTCCTTAGTTAGGAAATTCATGATGATTAGCTATTAAGTTGATGAACTTTAGCTTAACATGATTTTGTATGTTAGTTTCTACTTGAGAGGGATTAGTTGATCAACTTAGTGACTCAATAGTAGCATATGATGCATGAATCAATTAGACAAGGATTAGAAACCCATAGAAGATCATCAAGTGAAATTGAACCCCTACCCATTCTTATTCCTTGATTATTACTTATTACTATTAGTGTTTAGTTTAATTTTCTTATTTACAACTTTATTCATTACTCTTTATTGATTCTTTAGATAATATAAGATATAAGATACTCAGTACTTAAACTCAATTTTTGTGGGAATGATATTTATACTCATAGAGTATACTTTGCTACTTTTGACCTATGCACTTGCAGATTAGAGATTCTTTATGTGGCATGTACCCGTCATCAAGTTTTTAGCGTTGTTACTGGAGATCGACAACTTTAATACTAAGTTATTATTTCTGTATCACTCTGGAATTGATTTTATTGTTTTCACCATATTTTTTTACCTCTTTTTTTTTTAGTGTGTGACTAGAATCTAGAATGAAAAGAACAAGGAAGATTTACTTCCTTTTGATCTAGAAATTGAACTCACCTTAAACCAAAGAAGGCGAGAACAATAACAAAATAAAGAGATGGCAATCTAGGAGATCGACCTTTAAATGACTTTCCCTATACCTCTTCTTGAAGGATTACAACTGGCTATTATTCGATTGACTATTAATGCTCTTTGACATTAAGCTAGCATTCATTCAAATACTCACCAACACTCCCTAATTTAATGGCCTCTCTCATAAAGACCCAAACATGCATATAGCTAATTTCTTAGAGATTTGTGACACTTTTTGGCAAAATGAAATGTTTGTAGAAGCGATGAGACTAAGTCTTTTCACTTTTACTCTCAAGGACAAAGCTAACTCGTATATCGATTCTTTGGAACCTAGGAGTATCACCACTTGGGATAAACTCTTTCAAGCCTTTTTGGCTAAATATTTCCCTTCGGCAATGATAGCTTAACTTATAAATAACATCACAACTTTTAGCCAATTTGGATGGGGAAAATTTGAATGAGGTTTAGGAACAGTTCAAGGATCTTTTAATAAGGTGCCTAGATCATTAAGTTCCAAAGTAGTCAATCGAGCACACTTCTGTAATGGACTTTTTGGCAAATCAAAATTATTATAAATGTAACAGCTGAGGGATCTCTATTAGATAAAATAATTGATGTGAATTATGAGTTTATTAAAACAATGGTAAACAACAACTACCGAGCTCATGAGAGGACTTTGCTAAAGAAAGTAACGGAGATCCACAACATGGATGCCTTTAAAACCTTGCAAGCTTAGGTATACACCTTGTTTAAACAATTGAATACTTTTAATTATAATGTTATGTCCTCTTCTTTCTTGCAGGTTGTGTGTGATTTTTGTATGGGAAACGAGCATAAGAGTATTGATTGCTAAGTGGGGAATCCATTTGCTTAAGAGCATGTAAATTACGTATGAAACTTCAACTATCAACCTAATAATCCATATTCCAACACCTATAATCTGAGTTGGCAAAATTATCCCAATTTCTCTTGGTCCAATAATGATACCTTGAACCCCAAAGCTCAAGGAGTACCACCTGGTTTTCAACCCCCACCATCAAACTACTAACCTCAAAAAAAGAAATCCAACCTAGAAAACCTCTTAAAGAAATTTATAACCTCTAATAATGCTAGGCTAGAATAACATGAAGAGAACATGAGGAGAATTGAGGCCAAAATGGACCAAGCTAATAAAAATCACTCATCTTTCGTCTATAACCTTGATATCCAAATGGGGCAAATAGCCAATGCCCTTAGTTTTGGATCTTAATATGCCTTACCTAGCAATTTTGAAACCAGCCAAAAGAAGCAAGTGGAAGCCATCAACCTAAGGAGTGGTAGGGAACTTCATTAAAAGGTAAAGGAAGAGGTAAAAGAAGAGGGCAAAGGAGATGACAAAGAAGAACCAATTCAGGAAGACAAACATATGAAAAAGTTTAAACCTTACATACCACTTATTCCTTTCCCTTCAAGACTTAAGTAAAATTCAATGGACGAGCAATTTGCAAAATATGCTAAAAAATCCAAATCAATTTACCATTTATGGAAGCATTTGGCCAAATGCCTAAATATTTAAAGTTCATAAGAGAAATCCTTTCAAAGAAAAGCAAATTGGTGGAATACAAGAGAGTTACCTTGACTCAGTAGTGTAGTACAATTCTACTCAACAAGTTGCCTCTAAAAAAAGGAGATATAAGTAGTTTCACTATACCTTGTGATATTGGTTATGTTTCTTTTGAAAAAGCTCTTTTTGATCTAGGATCTATCATTAATCTAATACCTTAGTCTATTTTGAAAAACTAGGTATTGGCAAGATGAAGCCCACCAAGATTTCCTACCAACTGGCGAACCATTCAAACGTATATCCTAAAGGGATAGCTGAGGATGTACTCATTAAAGTAGACAAGTGCCTCATCCTAATGGATTTTATTGTTCTTGACATAAAGGTGGATAGGGAAATCCCATTGCTCTTAGGATGATTGTTCTTTGTAACATGGGGCGCTTTGGTTGATGTCAAGGAAGGCACACTTGCCTTGAGAGTGGGAGGTGAGGAAGTGTAACATCCCCAACATAAATCATATACATTTTAAATTACGTAATATTTGCATATATGCATTGAATAAATAAGCATTTAGGCATGTGAATTGGAGAAAACACAACAAGGACACTTGCACTGTTGTAATTGGGATATTTGAA
>CATIWR010021794.1:0-31724 GCA_949677035.1 Omphalea diandra | reverse complement strand
TCCCTCAAGTGAAAATTTTTGTTTGATCTTATGTTTAATTGTGATGTGTGTGATATGTTTGATTGATGATTGTTATGGATGGTTTTATTATTAATTTCTAGTGGATCACAAGTTTTTTCAAAATCTTTCATTCTTATCCTTACTGACTCGCAATTCGTGTCTTCACGGTCGCGAATTACAAGTCAATTTCACTCGGCTATCAAATATCAATTTGTGGTTGTAGAATCTCTTTCCACCGCAAATTTCAATCATTAATTTACAACGTGTATTCCCCAAGAAAATTTATCCATTACTCACATTTTATGAAATTCGCAGTCGCGACTAGATAATTTGCGGACACAAATTTGAGTAACACCTTCACATTTGTATGATTTGATGGCCAACCATTTCCAACCCTTCATAATTCTTTTTCTAGCCATTTTTAGCCATTGATATACCTCTTTAAGGGCTATATATACCCCATTCAATAGTGTTTTTCTCACAATACTCAAACATTCTCACTCTCTCATAAAATTCTCTCAATTCCTTCCAAGCATTCTTCATCTTCTGTTATGGCCCCTAAAAGAATCTCCAGAGCCGACAAGGCTAAGGCAGTGGCTCAACCATCTATCTTCCCTACCCTTCATCTTATGAAGGGAATCACCAAAGAAGAAAAGGAGAGATTCAAGGCAAACTCTTCCAAGGTGATTCTCCCCAACAAAATTCCTTCAACCTTCATGCTCGAAACCTTAGGGATCAATGATGAGATTCGTGCATTCCTCTCCAATCTAGGGTGGAATGAGTTTACATTTCGAGATGAGCCAAGCTATGAGAAGATTGTGCAAGAGTTCATGTGCACCGTGCAATTAGGCCGCAAAGCTGAATCAAAAGCGGGCCAATACAGGTTAATGTTTTGGGCCTTTGGAGACCCTCATTTTATTACCTTCGACCAACTATCTTCTCTTTTCAATTTACAAGTCGGAGAACACATACCCTTCATCATCTCTGCACTTGACGTAAGCTACTCCGAATTTTAGTCAAAGATTTCTATTGAAACCAAACACGACCCCCGCTCTTCTCTATCCAAACACATCAAATATTTGCCCTTGTGGATCCTTCATCGCATCATCACTTTCTCAATCAATGCAAGGGGTGATGGCAATGAAAAGGTCTCACAAAAAGACTTGGCATTTTTGTTCTGCCTCGTCAAGAATAAGCCAATTCAAACCAGTAGATTCCTTATGGATCAATTGATTCACATGAGTACAAAACTGAAAAACTAGTTTTTACTCCCTTCTTATGTCACAGCTATCTATCTTTTCGTTGGAGCACTTAATGAGGAAAATGAGCAATTCCTCACTAAGAAACTTTTACCCTCCCAAAACTTCCTTGATCTCACATATTTGATCAATGTCAAGGACATTCATCTAGACACTTATGTGTACACCTTAGGTGCAGAAGGAGCGAAGAAAATAAAATCTTCTCAAGCCTCGAAAAGGAAGAGATTGGAAATTGAAAAAGCTACTCCATCCATCCCTCTTAAGCCAAAATCTAAGGGTAAACTCTCTCCTTCCACCATCAATAACAAGTTAGATAAACTCATGAGGATGATGAAGAGAAGGTTCCTCTTCCTTTCACATCTTCATAGTGACATGGTGGATCTTCAAGAGAAATTGAGAGTCCTTTCATGCCATCTTTCAAACTTCATTAAATTCGAGGACACTTGTGAAGACGAAGGAAATTATGAAGTCGAGGATGAAGATGAGGCTCAAGGTAAAGATCAAGATGAAGACGAATATCTTTCTAAAGATGATTCTCCAACTTTCTAGATTAAGGATACTTTGTACTTTCCTATTTTCTGTTTCTATTTAAAAAGTTTGTGATCCCTAGTTATGAATAAATAAAATTTGTCTCTTTGATATATTATCATCTTATGTGATTGCTCTTTTCTATTATTTTTTTTAATACTTATGCATGATTTCTTATTTTTCTTTCCTTATGCACCCTCTTTTTGATCTTGCCAAAGGGGGAGAGAGGGTATAATCTAAGTTTAAGGAAGAGGAAATTATAACGAAATTATAATTTGCATAATTATAGCATAAGTTAAGGGGGAGCATCAATGAACAATAAATTTTTTATTATTATTATCAACTTTGATTGAATGAATGACATACTTAGCAAATTTTGTCTTAAGTATTCATTGAATCATATTACAATCCAACTTCACTTTTTTGCATCTTTTTCACTTTGGATCAATCTAAGTTGTCAAAATAAAAAAGGGAGAGATTGTTGGACTAGGGTGGTTAACCCCAAGTCTTGGACCTCTTTTGATCTTGACAAAGGATATTGATCATGTCTAAATGTTTCAAATTGATGTTGCTTTGTAGCCTTTAGTTATTATCAAAGTTGGAAGTTGGATATAGCTCAAAATTTTCAAAGTATGTAAAGTGTCTTCTAAATCAGGACCGCTGCCTTGAATTAGCAACTGTGATCCATTAGAAGACTTGCAAGAAGTCAGACAGGTGAAATCACGAAACCATTCTTGACCGCGATTCATCCAAATGATGGAGTCTAAAATTGGCAGACGAATTCGCAGTGTGTGTCACGCCTTAGTCTCGATCACGAGTTTCAAAGTAACTCAAGAGGGAAGCAAGTCCACAACCACAGTATGACAGGTATCCTAGCAGACCGTTGAAAGTCAAATTTCACAAAGGCATTTTATTGGTAGCAACCGCGAATCGTGAAGAAGAAGATGACCATCTTTGGCAGACGAATTCGCATCCTTTTATCACGGCCTGTACAAGAAAGCTCGTGATCGCAACTTTTGAAAGCAGGTGAAAGACAACAACTATATTTTTCTGGTAAACTAATCAGAAGTTGCCACGTGGACTAGCCGTTAGACACAAATGGGGTTTTCCTTAAAGAATTTGGATTTCGAGACCGCGAATGAGTAGTAGCAATCGCGAATTGAGACTGTCAAGCATTTAATGCAAAAATCTGTCTAACACACTTTGAAGATCTTATACCAATTTTATTGCAACGACTCTTTTATGGGTAGAGGCTATAAATACCTCACCAAACATATGTAAATGCAAGAGAATTAACAACTTTGTAACCAAACTCTTGCAATTTTGCTACTCAATTTCTTATATTCTTTAAAGTCTTTGTTAGGTGTGAGCATAAACACCAAACTGTATAGGTTGTAGTGTGAGATTGTAAAAACACTAATAGAGATTATTGTGTGAGCCTAACAAACACATTTATAGAGGTTATTATGTGAGCCTGAAAAACACAAGTGTAAAATTTGTTATGTGAGCCTCTAAAACACAAGTGTAAAGGTTATTGTGTGAGCTTTGGAAAACACAAGTGTAAAAGTTTGGTGTGAGCTTGAAAACACCATTGATAGTTAGTGGAATTCCCAATTACTGAGAATTGAGGAGTGGACGTAGGGTCGATGATACCTGAACCACTATAAATCGTGTGTCCCTCAATCTTCTTTTACCTTTCTATTTTAATTTTTTATACACTAATTAAACCTCCATTCTTGGTGCTAAGGGCCAACAATTAATGAGAACAAAAATCAAATAGACTAATTAAGGCACTTTCCTAAGGTTTTTGCAATGCTCATTGAAGTCCTTCCACACTCATTGATTTGCTTCCATGATCATTAGCCATTCTCCTACAATCATTAAGGCACCTTTAAATTAGGTAGAGGAGTTAAGGTACCTTTGAAACCTTTTACCACGCTTATTATTCACTTTTAATGCTCATTATTTTCTTCCATGATAGTTGGTTTAGTGTCTACAATCATTGAAACTCGTTCTCTTCTTATTTTTACCCTTACACTTTTTGCCTTTAGCATGGTCAAGTTCTACTATCTTGAAAGGCTTTATCTTTATCTTTAAAAACATATTGAGGGATCAACCAAATGTTTTCATGCCTTTGGTAGGCATATCATCCTTTTTACGGTCAAGCATTCTAGGATCGTCCTCTATACAAACATTGACAAAAACTACAAGCACAAACAATCATGCACAAGGTTAGAATTTCTCTTGGATTCATAATCATTCAAAATTCATCAATATTAATCACTTTAGAGGTTGGGATAATAAGTGTCTTAACAATCTAGAGTGACCTTGGTGTCAATAAGAAGTTTAGTTTTTAATAGTATGAGAAATTAGAGAGTAAAAATTAAAAGAACTAAATACATGAATCTATATTGAATCAAACTAAATTAATCTAAAAAAACAAAGAATAGAATCAAATTGTCTCAAATTTGACTTAGAATATAATACAATCAAACTGAAAATTGGAGATGCTATTGATTCTCAAATTTTAAGATCCTAAAATTTTAGTTTGATCTCAAAGATTTATAAATTTCTGAATTGGATCAAACCATATTCATCTCTACATAAGATAGTGGCTATTATTAACCAATAGAGTTCCATGATTGCCTGTTAGTGAATTAATAGCGAAGTAACCCAATCAATACTTGTATGACATTTTTCTTAAATTTTCTAGCCATTTTTAGGTCTTTTCATTAAATTAAATTGTATCTATAAGATCTAAAGAAAATTAGGAGAGTAAAAAAAAAAACATAAATACAAAATGGACATAAAGAATAAAATTCAAAGGAAGAGTTTAGCTCCTTTTTTTTTTTTTTTGATAAATTTGGTTTCATATGAGGTTCAAACTCATAACCTTTAATGTTGAAAATGAATTTAGTATCATTAAATCAAAGGTTAATTAGTTAAGAGTTTTGTTTTTCTTTTCATTTAATAGGATATGCTTTATAGGTAAATTCATCTTTTCATATTAATTGGGTACTGTAAAATATTATTGTAAGACCAGATAGAGTGTATGTAAACCCTTGAGGAGTGAGAATAGCCATATCCAAATTTTTATTTAGATGGTATTTAGTAAAATTGAGAATTAAATGTTGAAAAATTAAGAGAAAAAATTAAAAAGTTAAATGATTTTATTGCTAAAAATTTTAAACTGAATTTTTCAATGCTAAATTTAAAACTAAAAATTGAATAAATTAAAATTATAACTGATAAAAACAATAGTGGTGGTGGTGGTGGTGGTGACAGTGATAATTGTAATAGTAGAAGTGACTGTGTTTGTAGGTATTGGTAATGGTTTTGATAATTATAATAGTGATAATGAGAGTGCTGGTGAAAGTGATGGTGGTGGTGATGGGAGTTGTGGTAACAATGTCATGGTGGTTATTGTGATGATTTTTTCATCAAGTTTTAGTCATTTTGAGTCCTTTCCATCAAATATCATTATATGTGTTTTATTTAAAACAAAATTAAGAGAATAAAAAACCTAAAAATACAATGTACTAGATGAAGGTTAAAAAATAAAATTCAAATGAAAAGTTTATGTTTTTGATAAATTTGACTTCAATTGAGTTGGTATTCGTAATTTTTAATGTTAAAAATAATTTTAAAATCACTCAAAGATTCATTAGGCAATAATCTTGTTTTTCTTTTTATTTAATTGAAAAGATGCTTTATGCTTAAATTCATCCATTCATATTAAATTGGTAGTGTAATTGTAAAACAATATAGAGTGCGAGCAGACCTTTGAAGAGTGAGAATAATTGTGTCTAGAACTTTCATTTTAAGTGATATTTGATAAAAATAAAAATTAAGTGTCAAAAATTAAGAGTTCAATAATTTTAGCACTAAACAAAAATTAAGAGCTCAATAATTTTACAACAAAAAATTCTAAAAATTGAACTATCTATATTTTTTCAATATTAAAATTAAAATATCGAATAAATTAAAATTATAAGTGACATGAATTAAGGTAATAATGGTAGTTATGTTAGTGGCAATGATGATAATAGTGATGACAATATTAAAGATGGCTATTGTGTTAATAAAGATGATAATAATGGCACTAGTGATGGTAGTTGTGATTGTTATAGTGACTACGGATGAGCAAACTGGTCGGTTCAATTATTTTACTAAAATTAGTCAAATTAAATTCTACAAATATACAAACTAAACCAAATTAAATTTTTTTTAAAAAAAAATCGATTAAACCAAATTTTACAAATATACAAACCAAACTGAATCTATAAAATTTCAGTTCGGTTCTATTTGATTTAATTAAATTATATGTATTTTAAATATGGTTTGATTCCAATTAATTTGATTTATTAATAATTTCAATTTATTCAATTTATTTAGTTTTTTATATAGAAAACTGAATCAAAAACCAAAAATTTTTTAAAATGAAACAAACTAAACTAAATTTATTAGAGGATTGAACTGAATCAAATTAAAACTAAATCGATTCGATCAGTTCTTCAATCCTATTTGGTTTTTGCTCATCCCTAACAGTGACCATGATTATGGTAATTGTGATGGTTGTGATAGTCGTTGCAATAATGGTGGAGATGGTGGTAGTAAGATAGTGAACATGATTATAGTGATAATGATCATTTATGAATGAGAGATATAGATTATTAAAGGAGAGAATGATGGTCAAAAAATTTTAAACAGAGAGATATACATTATTAAAGGAGAGAATGATGGTCAACAAATTTTAAACATTAAGTAGAAATTTTTATTTGTCAAATTAAGAGGGCGTTTGTTGTGAATAAATTTGATAATTTTATGAATTTATTTATAAATTCATATCTTTGATATTTTATATGAAAGAAAGTTTATTTGAATTTCATTAAATATTTAGAATTAATTATGAAAGTTTATTTGAATTTCATATCTTTGATATTTCATCAAATTTGCTAGAATTTTCAAATGAATTCCTTTTTTTTTTTACTCAAATTTCAAATAAATTATAAGATTGTAATTTTTCATCATGATAAAAACACCTTTAATTAAAATATTTTTTATACTCTTTCCTTCTTTCTTTCTTAATTTTCTCTCATTATCTTTTCTCTTTCTTCGTACTCTATCAACTCTCTCTCTTTCTCTCCTCTCTTTTTATTTTTATCTATATTTTTAAAAGTTTGAAAAGAATAACACAATGATTTTTTATGAAAATAAAATATTTTATTAAATTGTTATACATAAATCAAACACCAAATTCATTTAATTTGAAATAAATTCTATTTTTATTTTCTATATATCAAAATGTAGAAATTTATTTTAAAAAATAAATTTTAAATTAGAACTAAATACTATATAGGTGATTTTTTTAGAACAAATACTTAGTAAAAAAATATTATAAAATACACTTAAAAAATTAAGAATTTAAAAAATATTATCAACTAAATTTAGAAAGTTAAGTGCTAAATATTACCAAACACCCACTTACACGGATTGTTACAAAATTGGGCTCATAGGCCTCAGGCCACTCCAGCCCGACTTCCAAGAAACCCAATCCAGCATTCCTCTGCTCAAACGCACAATTTTAAAGCTAGCGCATGGTGCGAACGAGGTTCATACATATTTTGCGATCTGCACTGAAAATTGGAAAATTGCATTTCTCTCCCCTTTCACAGTTTCAGATCACACCTATCTAAGGTCCTATTTGTAGATCTGCTTGCTTAGTTTAGAATTATCAAATTATTTTATTTTGCTGGCAAATTACTTATTATATTTGATAAATTTTTTTTTTTTTAGATGGATCCAAATTCAGTTAAATCAACTTTGTCTAACTTAGCATTTGGCAACGTTATGGCAGCGGCTGCTCGCGATTACCAGAAGGTATGGCTTGAATGGTGACTATATGGTTTTTGTCTGGTTCAAGAAGATGTTAAAACATGTGAAGTTGAATTCGATCTTTGGCTGTTCTCTTTTTTGTAGATCTCTTTCTACCTAGTTTAACTCATTAATTGGCATATCCATTGTTCTTCAAGAAGTAGTGTACATTAAAAGTACTAATTTTTCAATTCGAGGGATGGAATTTGGGTGTAAATACCTAAGTGGGAATGTAGGATTAAGTCGTTTCATTGTGTCAACCTTCATTATGGGCGCTGGGAATTCACTTGCAGGAATTGCTTTCTCAAGAGAAGGCACAGACATCAAGTTCTATTCACCAAGAAGTTGACCTGGATGAGTTGATGGATGTAAGTTTTGATGGTGCAACTGTATTCTTAATGCATTAACATTTGGTCGTTGTTATTATTTTTATTTTTATTGTGAAGTCTACTGCATTTGATGTGATAGGATCCTGAGCTGGAAAAACTGCACGCTGACAGGATTGCAGCTCTTAAGGTAACAAGTTAGATATTCCTTAATGTAAAATATGTGAGTTAACATTTGGGATAAGCTTTCTGAAGTTGGTAAAGTATTCACCTTAGGATTTATTTGAATAGAAAGAAGTTGAGAAGCGAGAAGCGTTGAAGAAGCAAGGACATGGAGAATATAGAGAGATAAGTGAGGGAGATTTCTTGGTCGAGGTCACTGGCAGTCAGAAAGTTATTTGCCACTTCTACCATAGGGAGTTCTATCGGTGCAAGTATAGCTTTTTACTTCAAATTCTCTCTGTTCTCTCTCTTCTTTCTTAAACACAAGCGCACTCATGAGATTGAACGTTTTTTATATTCAAATTTATACAATCATCTTGGTTGGTTATTGTAGAATAATGGATAAGCATTTGAAGGCTCTTGCACCTAGGCATTTGGATAGCAAGTTCATCAAGCTGGATGCCGAGGTCTGTGCTTGACTTTTCAACATGTATATGGGCTGCTTACCTTAAATTTTTTTTCTTTTACTCGTCTCAAATTTATGCCTTTGCAACTATAAGTTGCCTGAATTGTTCTAATGACTGTGAACGAACTGCAGAATGCACCCTTCTTTGTTACCAAGCTTGGCATCAAAACTTTGCCTTGTGTCATACTCTTCAGGTCTGCCTTTGTATTGCCTTTTTTTTTTTTTAATCCTATTGCTTATCTTAGTTAATATTATACACATGCCAACATTTTTCTGTTTGACTTTGCTGAATACAAGAGAATAGAAAAGTTGGAATTTAGTACCATGCTATTCGTCATGAATTTGTGATTCCTGAGTCTCTTTTTTATAGTTTAATTAATGAGTTTGAACAAATGAATCTGGCATATTGAGAAGTTATCCCAGACAAAGCCACAATGAATGATCCGCCAAGTGAACACCTAATAGGCCTCAATCTTTGCATATGCATATGTTGTGCACTTTTGTTTTTCATATTAAGAATTTGCATCAATATTGAACACCAAGAAATTTAGATTGCTTATCAAATTTCAACTTTTGCTTTAGGAAAGGGATAGCAATTGATAGAGTGATTGGGTTTCAAGATTTGGGAGGGAAAGATGATTTCGCCACAAAATCACTTGAGAGTCTTCTTTTAAAGAAAGGTAAAATTCCAGTTTGTTGTATAATTTGTAGTTCAAACAAAGATCTCTGAACCATTATCTTTCAGGTATAATTAGTGAAACCAAAGACAATGAAGAGGATGAAGAGGATGATTATCTTGAAAGCAGGCGCAGCACAGTGAGATCATCTGTGGATCCTGACTCGGATTCTGATTGAGAAAATTGTAAAAGAAACTGCAGATTTATGCCTGGTTTATGTGCTTGCTTCAAATTTATGTCATTATTTTTTTTTTCTTCTTGATGATATTTCATCTATTATCTCTACTAGATTTCTTTACTTCAAATCAAACATAACCGGACTCATTTTTATTTCTCGTAGCAATGATATCTGTAAAAGAAACTGCAGATTTATGCCTGGTTTATGTGCTTACTTCAAATTTATGTCATTATTTTTTTTTCTTTATGATATTTCATCTATTATCTCTACTAGATTTCTTTACTTCAAATCAAACATAACCGGACTCAATTTTATTTCTCGTAGCAATGATATTTAAGCTTTGTTCCTGATAGTACAGTGAAATACTGCATAGGAGCTGATGTAACTGGTTTTGTACCCCAGGTGAGTGTCAACCAAGTGCAAATGCGCATTGTTACTGTATATTTTTGCACGCTTGATGACGCATAGGGTTAATAATCAAGCGTGAAACTATTAGCAGGTAGTTAGAGATCATGCTAAGTACTCCAAACCATTGATCAGTGTCTTTTTTTTTTTTTTTTTTTTGATAATTATACATTTAGTGTTTTTTTTATAATTACAAATTTAGTCTTTATTTTCAATTTTTTTTTATTTTGGTGTTTGAACATTTTTTTTGTTCAATTAAATGTCTTAACGGAAATAATTATTATCAATACCTTTTTTTTTTTTTTTTCACTTGCCTAAATAATGAGTAAGCAAAGTGAGTCACAATTTGATGCCAAATAAGATGACACATCAACATTTATAGATGAAAATTAAATTAAAAAAATGAAATGTCGTTATTTAATTTATTGACCATTTCAAATGTCATGTCCATTTCAATCATTTCCATATTATTCTTCTTTTCAAATTATTTATATATGATCACAATTGTTTCCTCTTTTTTTTTCTTTCGATTGCAATAATCTCTTCTTTTTTTTTTTTTATTAAAAATTATCATAATTGAATTAGAGAAAAAAAACTAGGTTATTCACCATAAAAAAAAAAAGAATTAAAGTGATGCATTTGATGGTCAGTAAATTAAATAAAGGTATTTTTGCCTTTTTAATTTAAATTTTGTTTGTAATTATTGATGTGACATCCTATTTAGTATCATATTGGGACTCATTTTGCTTAATTTACGCAAGTGAATAAGTTAAAAATGATTCAAAATACTGCATTGATAATAATTATTTCTATTCAAACACTTGAGTGAATACAAAAAATTATTTAAACACCAAAATAGAAAAAAAAAATTGAAAGTACATATATCAAATTTTTAATTTTTTTTTTCCCTAGCATGATTTATTCTAAATGAAACCTTAAAAAAATAAAATGACAATAGGTTTGTCATTCTTTATGTGAGGAAATTTATCCCCGTCTCATTTTTGCGGGATTCCCAATCGTACCTTTTTTAAGAAAAAAAATTATTACGTAAAATTTTAATTATATTAAATTGTAAATACAAGTAGTATACACAATACGTCATATAAGCAAATAAAATATAATTATTTACTAAAATCTCTCTAACTCGAGCAGAAAAAGATGTCCACTAATACTAATTGCTCTGGTGATACAAATTTTGTTTATGTAGCCTCTTAAAAGTCCAACTTTTGTTTCCCGATGCAGACACCATGAAAAGACAAGTTTTACAATTGCCCCCAAAAATTTAGTGACCATGTGTCATCTTTCCTCCACTCCAGTATATTTTTTCTCGCAAATTAAAATTCGACAAAGCAATACAAGAATTTAGTTGTTATTACATCATTCTATCAGAATTGAATCATTGTGATAGATTATAATCGCTTCATTTCATATATGCAGTTGGAAATTAAATATCAATTATGCAATCGTGAAAGAAAAATAATCGTACACAAATTCATCACACCAGTCATGGGAATAAAATACCAGACGTAGTTGTGATATCCATCTCTAGCTTTTTGGCTTTCTTGATCCTTATTCCTTGCTTTTGAAATTACTGGACGCCTTTATGCGTTAGCAACCAATGCAATATATCTAATTGGGTGTCATCTTTTACCTCGCATGATTTCTAGTTAATAAACTAACATATGTGAGACATTAGCTACTCTTAAATATAAAATGTAAAACACCAAATAAATAGTTATTTTCAATATCTTAAGCTTCAAGGCCAAATTTCATATATTGCATTACAAACACTCTACTATGCCACAATTCTTTGCTCAGGCTCACATGATTTCGACTTCTTCTTTCAATTCCAGTGCCTCTTTTCCAAATAATAGGCATGCTGACTCGTGTGCTTCTCATCATGTTGTGCCAGGTATTTCACATCTCTCTATTGCTAATGATTATCATGGTCCTGATCAACTACATGTTGCTGATGGTCAAGGTTTGTCTATTCTTCATACTGGTTCTTCTGTTATTCCTTCTTCCAAACGTTTACTTCATGTTAAGAAAATTTTGCATGTCCCTCAGATTACAAAACCGCTTCTCTATGTTCATCAATTTACCAATGATAATGGTTGTTTCTTTGAATTTCACCCTTCTTATTTTGTTGTTAAGGACAAGACCACGCAGGAACTATTGCTTGGAGGAAAGAGTAAGGATGGGTTGTATCAGTTTCCAAGTCAGTCTTCCTTTCAAGCTCATTCGGTTTCTACTAGTGGCTCTTCCGTGGATTGGCATGCTCGTTTGGGTCACGCCAACTATTAGGTTGTCAGTAAAATTGTCTCTGATTTTCACTTACCTCGTTCTTCTAAATTGCGTAATGTCGTTTTTTCATCTTGCCTTCAAGGAAAATTGTCCAAATTTCCATTGCTTAGTGTTGAACGTCAAAGCAATTCTCCTTTGGAATTGATTCATTCAGACATTTGGGGACCTTCCCTTTTTTTATCCTTCAATGGACACCGGTATTTTATTTTGTTTATTGATGACTATACTAGGTATACCCGGTATTTTCTAATTAAACAATGAAGTGAGTTGCTTACCGTTTTTGTTTAATTTCAGAAGTACGTTGAAAACCAATTTACCCTCGAGATTAAAAGTTTCCAATCTGATTGAGGAGGTGAATATGACTTTAAATAAAAATCTAAACGACCAAGGAATTGTTCATCGAATTGCATGCCCCCATACTCATGAACAAAACGGGACAGCAGAAGGAAAAATTCGTCATTTGGTTGATATGGGTCTCACACTACTAGCTCATGCTAAAATTCCCTTAAAATATTGGCATTTTGCCTTTGATGCTTCGATTTTGATCATTAATGCCTTGCCCACTCGAGTTTTAAATGATCAAAGTCCTCATTTTCGCCTCTTTCACAAACATCCAGACTACAGTCAATTTAAAACTTTTTGGATGTGCTGGCTTTCCCTTGCTGCGGGCATATAATTCAAACAAATTTCCTTCCGAACTACTAGTTGTGTCAATCTTAGTTTATCACCAACTCACCTGGGTTACCGTCGTCTAGATATTTCCACTGGTAGGAGTTGTATATCAATGCATTTGAAATTTGATGAATCTTCCTTTCCATACTTCACACATTCTGTTTTGCAGGAACCTCATTGGACCTCTTATGATGTCACTCCATGGCTCATGGTAATTGATACAACTCATTTTTTGTCTTCCACGGGTAATGTTTCTCAAACTCAAACCACACCTGCTTTGTCTTTATCTTCTCATTCTACTCAAACTGTATCTTCTTCAGATGATTCTCAATCTGCAATTCATTCAAATTTGAATGATACTCCTCCGCATACTCAGCTACAAACAGATTTATCTCCTTTATCCATCCATTCTCATTTGCCTACGTCACCCACCACCTATACAATTCCGACTTTTACTCCTTCCACAACAGCAACTGACCGTACTCTTCCATATACCCGAACTTATCCCATGCAATTAAGAGCCAGTCCTGAACCAACCAAGCGACGTAGATATATGCCAATTGTATTTCCAAATATCCTCTTGATACAGATACCATCAATTACCTTGAAACTGAGCCTTTACCCTTCACCCATGCTTATAAACATGATGTTTGGAAGATGGCCGTGAATGAAGAATATCAAGCCTTGGTTAAATATGACACATGGAGTTTGGTTCTGAGATCGCAAAATGTAAACAATATTGGCAACAAATGGTGTTTCGGATCAAACGAAATCCAGATGCTTCTATCTCCCGGTATAAAGCACGTCTTGTTGCTACGGGTTATAATCAACAACCTGGGGTTGATTACACTAATACCTTCTGTCCTGTTATCAAGGCTAATACTATTCGCCCAATTCTTACAATTGTTGTTCAGCATAATTGGGCTCTTAGACTGCTTGATATATCTAATGCATTCCTTCATGGTACTCTTACTGACGTGATTTACATGGCACAACCGACTGGTTTCCAGGACATGCAACATCCTGACTATGTCTGTAAGCTCAATCGTTATTTGTATGGTCTTAAGCAAGCTCCACGTGCGTGGTACCTGCGGCTTAGTAATTTTCTTCACTCTCTTGGTTTTGTGGATTCTAAGGCAGACACTTCTTTATTCTTCTTGACTAATGGAACTGAGAAAATTTTTGTATTAGTCTACGTGGATGATCTTGTAATCATTGGCACTTCAAAAGTTTTAGTTGATAATTTTTTTGCTGCAATGGAGAGTGCTTTTCCAGTTCGGGACTCGGGATCCTTACACTTTTCCCTTGCTATAGAAATCCTCCGTACTCATGATGGACTTCTTCTCTCTCAATGCAAATATGTTTTGGATTTGCTGGAACGTACACAGATGAGTGATGCTAAGCCGTATTCAACGCCAATGGCAAGTTCTCTGCCATTGTCAAAACATGATGGGGTCGACGTTAGAGAATTGTAATATATATCGCCAAGTAGTTGGTGCACTACAGTATATGACTATAACTAGGCCAGACATTGCCTTTTCTATTAATAAACTATGTCAGTTCATGCACTGTCCTACAGCTGTTCATTGGAAAGCTGTTAAACTATTGTTGCGTTATATCAAGCAAACAATTTCATTTGGGTTATCTATAGTACGCTCGTGACATTGCATTGCTTCGCTGATAGTGACTGGGGTGGTTGCCCAGATGACAGGCGTTTCACTATTGGTTATGCCATCTTTTTGGGTAGGAACTTGGGGTCTTGGACTGCTAAGAAGCAACCAACAATTGCTCGGTCGTCTACTGAAGGTGAATATAAAGCCCTTGCAAATGCTGCGACTGAAGCTCTATGGATTAAATCTCTTATAACTGAGATTGGCTTTCCTTTGTCTACTTCAATTTCGCTTTGGTGTGATAATATTGCTGTTGTCTATTTGTCCTCTAACTCTGTCTTTCATGCTTGCACTAAGCACATTAAGCTTGATTACCATTTCATTAGAGAACGAGTAGCTGCTAAAGAGTTTCAAGTGCGATTTATTTCTTCTCACGATCAAATTGCCGATATGTTTACCAAGCCTTTGCCTACGCGTCGTTTTCTTCATTTACTTTCTCTTCTTCGACTTGAAGCAGCTTCGGCATCGGCTTTCAGGGGGGTGTTAGGAGATAAGAAATAACTATTTATCTCTGTTTAGATTTTGTATTTTAAACTTAGTTTGTTATATCTGATAGAATGCGATAATGTGTGTGAGTGTATATATATATATATATATATAAACACTTGATCATTATCAATTAACTTTTTACTCAAATTATTTACAATAACAAATATTAAAGAAATTAATTATTAAATCGTACCAAAACTACAACTTTCATTATCTGAATTGAAATGGGTTCGAAAACTAACTACGAATTGGGGAAGATTTAAGGCATTCAAACTGTAAGGCCGTCCTCTAGATAGCTTGAAAAAAAAAAAAAGAAATGCAAAAATGGATAGAGAAACGACATTTTTTTTTTTTAAATATAAGAAATGAAACGTGAAAAAAATGTGTAACATATTTATAAATAATTTTTTCTTATATATATATTTATAATAAATATTGAAGTAAATAATTACTAATTCCTGCCAAAATTACTTCTTTTACAAGCATCACCAAATCTTATCAAACATAAATTTCAAATTCATAAGAGACATAATGCATCTCTCATTTACTAGAGTTATAAGTAAAAAAAAAAAAAAAAGCATTCTAAGGTGAAAATATATTTTTTTAATTTATGAGAATTGCAAAAAATAGGCCCAAAATATTTCAAATATGTTATTGATGAGTTTCTTGAAGGAAAACGTTTTCTCCGGATATTTCAGGGCCATCACGATGAGTCTTCACCTGATTGGTCTACATTTTAACCCATTCACGCTTCAACACGTTTATTTTAAACATGCAAAGAGCTTTTATTTATAACAATATCAATATCATGTAATAGAAAAGTTTAGCTAAATCCATCATAGGATAAAATGTCAACTACTTGAGAAAAATTACAACCTTTTCTTCTGATCTGTACAACTGAGAAATTTGTTGGATATAATGAAAGAAATAAATAGAAGGGACATGGGCTCTTCCATTCACTCGTCGTAGGCATTTTAAGAGTCTCTGGACTCTTCCATGCATTCAATTAGCAAACTAAGTATACTGGCCTTTCCATACATCTTAGCATATAAATAGATTATAATACAACCAGGGGCGGAACTACGTAGTAGTTGAGGGGGCCATGGCTCACCCAAACTTTTAAAATTCATCAATTTTATCCATGTCTTGTATAAAATTTCAAGAAAAATATATCTGCCCCCTCAAATTTTTATAATTTATCAATTTCATTCATATTGTACAATATATGTGTATAAAATTTCAAGAAATATATATTTAGCCTCCTCAAACTTTTATAATTTATCAATTTCATTCATATTGTACTATATATATACACATAACTTTTAAAATTTTAAAAATTACATATTTTCTGTAAACTTTGTACAATATTTTTAAAAGATTTTTACTCTTTTATTTCAACCCCACTAAATTTAAAACTCTAATTCTACCCCAGTGTACAGCAACATAATCACGACACCAATCAATATTTATCATCTACAAATATTCCTCATTTATTGTCATTCATAATCATGTTGTAAACACAAATTTCTGAGTTTGAATTGAAACAAGAAATAAAACTAAATAAATTGTTGAATTTGTATGATTTGAAAAGTGGATTACAATCTTTAGTAATTTCTCTACAAAGAAGAATCTTCTTGTTCTACTTTTATACAATTCAAAAGCTTATGCAATTTGATCTTTAAGCAAAGAAGCATTAATTAAAGAAAAATATGAATTGAGGGCAGAAATAACTTGATCTTAAACCAGTGCAGCTATGTTCTTCCTGCTCTTGAAGAATTTGTTGATGAACTTGAAGACATTGAAAAAATTCATTCTTTAAGTCTTGAACTTCCAAAACTCCAGAGTTTTGTAAACGTGCGGACTGAATGAAACTTCCCCTGATACCATATTAAGGAAACTTGTTTTATACCTTCCATTTTTTTTTCTTTTTATATTTCCAAGCACATGAGGACTAGTCTTTTACTTTCATCATTAAGCATTGGCATTTGGCCATATCCTTTACCTACATTGAAATGTCTACAGTGCCCCCACCTTTTGCTATTGTTATTCCTGAACATCCAAGTAACAAATCTTTAAAAAAAAAAAAAAAATGAAAGTAAAGAAAACGAAACAAAAAAGAAGTGGGGGCTAAACAGTGACCTCCAAAAGCAGAGTTATTAATTCAATCTTGTGTTATTCCATTCATGAAAGCATAGCAATTAACTCTATACATAATCTATGATTTGATATCCTTATATAACCTTCAAAAACTCCAACTCAAGTTATCTGATCATGGCTCTTTAAAAAGTTGATTTCAAAAATCTGATAGTGTAATAAATTCATAGTATATAGGAATGAATTAGACAACTGATTCTTTTTTTTTTTTTTTTGGGTAAATCACTAAAAGAATAGATTAAATAAAACTTCCCAACAGTACAACAATTAGTATAAACTTCCTAAAAGAATAGATTTACTTGCAGCAATTTCAGATATGCAACATCATCAACACTAGCATTCCTTACCTATAATCTTCCAACTAAACCAATTCACCTCTCTGACCAAGGCCTAAATCATTTCCATATTTGAGCACATTGAAAAAACCAACTAGTAACTAGTATATTATTCCATATTCTGAAATTAAGAGAAAAAGAACGTACAAATAAAATCTCAAGAATCTAACAAAAGCAAAAATAGATGCGGATTTTTTCAACATAACTCTAAAACCCAATTCAACACCCAGAAATATGGTAAGGGAACAGATGGCTAAATGTTTATTATAAGGGCGACAAATTCATAACAATAAATAAGCTTGTTGTTTGAATATCTTAATTCCTAGCATTTTATCTTCAACGTACATAAAACCATTCTGAAACAATAACCAATTATAATCAGTTAAAGAGAATTACATATTGCATCTAAAATGGCCATCCCTCTATCAAAATTTGTACATAGAAACCGAAAAACAATGACTACTGTTTCTGAAACCAACAAAAGTAATCCAATGCTCTACTCTAGCGCCTAAACTCAGTAACATGAACTACATAGACCCTGTTTGAACATATCAATGATGAGTCTGTTTGTAATATGTTTGTACGTTTCCTGAGTCAAACGAACTCCATCCCAACTCATATGTCGATTTGGTTCAACACAAACTCGAACATCAGCAGTTCCACACATTTTCAATAGACCAAGTTGTAATCACCTCCCATGCCGCAACAAGCTTTTTGTAACGAATTGACATCGAAACCTAGTAATGAAGCATGGCGCAAAGTCCATTAGTATGCGTTGTAGTAGTCGCCATATCCTATACTTGCATGGGGCTCCTTTTTCCTCAAATCCTCAATAGCTTGATGAACAACCTCATTGTAATAAATTGCAAAGTTATTCGAGTCTTTTAGGTAATGAAACTCATCATAAACAGATGTGTCATTGGTTTGGAAACAAGTAAAATAGATGGGTAGACAACCAATTGGAAGGTTTCCAGGAATGAGCACGCGTCTAGCACCATAACTGATTACTCTCTTAACACCGTCCTTAATAGCTCCAACAACATCAGGTACCATTGTCTTCATCTCCTCCACGGTTTTACCTTGAAGAAGTCATAATTATAGTCATTGCCGCCGATCTCCACCACAAAGAGGGCGGACTTTAGTTTATCGACACAATCTTTGTCCTTGTAACAATATTTATTAAGATAGTTGAGCATACAATCAAGTTGGACATTAAGAGAACTATTGGTGACAGGAGCTAAGATGTGGTGTTGTGCTAGAACACTGACAGGCAAGGCGGTTGAACCGGCAACAGCAAAGTTGAGTCCATCGCCATGATTGGCTTATGTAGAATTTGGGTTTAAATATGCATCAAGAAAAGGAACACCAGCTGAAAGAGCAATGAAATCAATCATAAGCAAACCATTAAAGCAACGACCCATGGGCTTGCTGGAGAAGGTTTCACCATAAGGAAGTCGGGCAAACACAGTATTAGGATCCTCTTGGATCAAATTTCCTATATCAGATAGAGAATCTCTGAAAACCATTAGTTAATAAACTATTAGTTCATAAGCAAACCATTAGTCGATAAATCCTTGAAAACCCAAATCCATGCCTTCTGAGAAGACGTGCATTACATTGAAAATGGAAAATAAAAAAGAGAAGGACGGACAAGGAGAACAACTTTGAAAGAAGAAGCCATTACTACTACTGCTCTACTCGACAGAAGAATCTTTTCCGATGATGAAATTGTTGAATTCTGCATGGGTGGGTTATTTATAAGGATCGAATTCAATTAATCCTAATTCCTTCAGGATTAGACATAATTTCAATTCCATTCCTAATAGGAAACCATTCAGTTTCAGTAGAAGGTATTAACGATTGGTTGCCATGTCCAAGGTAATTGGACTGGCCATCAAAGCTAGAACCAAAAAGGGCCAATTTCATCTCTTCTATTTTGTTTTTAAGGATGTACACTTGAGCCCAATTTCATTTTTTTTTTAAATAATAATTTAGCATAAACTCATAAGCATTTAAAATTGAATATGGTAATTTTTAATTTAAATTTAGACTAGTTTTTTACACAAACATTAAAATAATCATTTTTATGACCAGTATAAAATATCATCATTTTTAACATAAAATAAAATTTTATCAAACAAGAAAAAACATAATGTAAAATATAAATATAGTGTCAAATATAAATTAAATCAATTGAAAATAAAAAAATTATGTAAAATATAAATATAGTGTCAAATATAAATTAAATCAATTGAAAATAAAAAAAATATTACAATTAAACTCTAAAACTCTCATCATAACTATTAGCACTAGATATAGGTATAATGCATAAACTTTTTTGCATGCAAACGTAATGCACAAATCAAATCCTTTTAAAATAATTCATTTTAAGCCATCTAAAGGATTTTTGCTCTAAAACTCATTACCTTCAAGGCATAACTTTTAAACCCCTTAATTATTCATATTTATTACATAAACTCTTTTTAACGGATTCGTCAAGTGTTAATGGAAAACTAAATTAAGCAATAAAATCATACGATAAAATACCAATTAAATTCTTAAATTTATATTTGAAGTTTGAATAAAGTCAAATTATTTTTAGCTTATTTTGATTTAATTAGCATAATTTTATAAGTTTTAATTCAATTAAATCCCAAAATAATTAAATTTTAATTTTTTTGATTTTATAAATTTTAGCTCAATTCAATTCTATTTAGAGCAGGTGTTTGCCAATGACTTATTGAACTAGAATGACCTCCTCCATTTTAACAGTTGTTACTGTTGATGCAAGCGACATTGCAAGACAAGTTGATGCAGGCATCATCATTTTACTGTTTAGTGAAAAGGGCTTTGACACATACGTCATTGCAAGAGCAAACTGATTTAAGAATTAGATAAACGTTATTGAGAGCTGCTACTAGTCAAGTGGGTATGTTTAAATATGCTTTGTTTGGTTGCTAAGAAAGTTAAAAGAGCATAGGAAAAATGAATGTTTTGAAATTTTTACAAGTAAAAGGAAATTAATTTGATCTAAATATGGAAACTTTGATTACAAGAAGCAAAAGTTAGTATCTTTTCATTGTTTTAGCCAGCTGGGTTTCAAATTTATAGGGAAAGAATGCATATGAACAGAAATTAAATGAGAGTGTGTTCATTTTGATTAAAACAATGCCATTATTTGGTGTCGATAAAAATTCAAGTTTTATGGTTTAGTTGAATTGATAAGCTCTCGAGTCTACAAGGAATTTAAATTTAGGGTTGTTGTTTGTAGCATTGATGATGATGATTGGAGCTGATGTCATAGATGCTGATTCTTCCTTCTAATTTGGAATTTATAGGTTCAATAAGAAGAAGCGGTGGAGGTAACATGAACAAGGTAATGAAATTGAAGGTGGGTATTGCACAAATGGGGTTTGAAGCAGGGCAGTCCATGAATGGAGAGGAAATAAAAATTTTTAGAACAAATATAGGTCGTGATGAGTGAGAAATACAGTCCTAAGGCAGAGTTTGGCTACTTTTTTTTTAAAAAAGAAAAATCACATACAAAATTTACTCACTTAGATAACCACTTTTTAGATTTATTCGCTCCAAAATCAAATGCAAAATTTATTCGCTCCTGAGCCAGAGTTTGGCTACTTTTACATCTTTTACACAAAATTATTCATGTTTCATTTTTTATTCATTTTGTATCTTTTGTAACTTTTTTATTCATTTTCTAACTTTTTGTCCCTACAAAAGATTTTCCTTGTCCTGATAGTAACTTTGTATCTAGGATTTGGGCTAACGGTAATGCATCATATATATATATATATATATATATATATTTTCCTTGTCCTGAAAGTATCTTCTTACACACACACACACCAGTCATTACTCTACCACAAGTTAGCATGCTTCCTCAACCACCCAAGAAACATCCTGGTTTAGCTTGCGGTGCTTACCTAACAACAGCTTTACACAACCTCCTGCCCATTTCCCATCACCATACAAATTGATTACTTATCTGGTCAGTTTTGGATTGATCTGTTTCCAAAAAAAAAAAACTCAATTAAGATTTCATTCTTGGAATTGGGTTCGGCGCGCCCCAGCTTAAGTTACGTCATGAATCTGCCATCACTGCACTATATGCTCATCTCCCAATACAATGTGCATCCTGCAGATGGAGATTCAAGGCCCAAGAAGAGCATAGGAATCATATGAACTCGCGTGTCAGACATTATCACACGGTAAAGCAAAAGCGTTCTCAGAATTGGTTTCAAATTGCAAATATGCGGCTTCTTTGCTTCGAAGCAATATTGGCTAGAATTGATGTTCCTCAATTCCTGAAAGCTCAGGCTACAGCAGAAAAGAAGAAGAATTGGGTGTTTCTGCAGATGTGGACCAGAGGATTTATGTTTTATGTATGAAGCCTTTGAAGATAGCTAATGATTGGATGTACAAAGGAGCTGTGTATTTGAATGCACCTAGGAATGGACCTATTCAAGGCATTGATAGGTCTCACTTAGGTCCTATAGTTCATGCGAAATGCAGGCCTGAGAATGTCATTGTACCATGATAATCATCACAATCTGGAATTGGAGTTTGTAAGTATTAATATTGAACAATTACAAGTTTTCACATTTAACAGCTAAAATTTGTGTTCAATTATGATTTAAAATTTGTGTGATTTTCTTTATTCTTTTGTTTTTTTTTTTAAGATTAAAGTCTTATAGTGATGGATTGAATATACCTATATTAAACTTTCTAACTTTCTATAGAATTTTTCAATTAATTTCTCATGAAACTTTTCTTGTTAAATCAGTACTGCCACAAATTCAATAGTAGACATGAAAGTGAGAAGAAAGCCAATGGTAGCAGAATAGATGATGAAATGCAGCATTGCATCGTGTCCATTTTAATGAAATTGCACAGCTTTAACATTCTAGAACAAGTTGAAGTCTGATGTTCAAAGTAGTAAACATGAACATAAGTACCACACAGAAAGAAAAGCTTGATTTTATTGAACCCAAAGGCAAACCCATGCATTCTGAGTACAATCCTCTGGACCAGATTGCAATTGCATATATTGAGCGTCATAAATGACAAGATGATCTGCCTATTAGCATGCTCCTATAATGTTCAATCCATTTGTTGCTCTATATATTGCCAAGCAATATATAGCTGTTCCAAGCTGAACTCTCTAAACCCAACAAACTCATTAACAATGAAAATGCTCAAAAATTAAAAAAAAATTAAAAAAAAAAAGCCACCGGTTTCCTTATATGATCCAAGACAAATATGTTCATATGTTTTTTTGCTCCTCATTTTCAAAGTACAATATTACAAAGACATCCCATTTCTTTCGGGAATTCGATCTTTGGAACGGATATCTGCCAACTTGGCGCAAGCAAAACATAATAGATGTAGAGAAACTTGTAGCCTTTGTTTCTTCTAACAAGATGATCCACATCAACAACAGCAAGCTCATTTTATTTTTTTTAGGATCAACAAGCTTTACTAAAAAGAAATGCTATCTAGCATGCAATTCGAAAATAAATTTTCCACTTTGCAATTTATAAAATATAAATCTAGCTAGTTATGCACAATCATAGCATGCATCCGATTTTCAAGTTTCCAAGAGAATCACAATTAGACAAACGTTTTAAATAAGTGAATGCTCAGAGGAAGGTATAAACAGGGTGTGGTGCAAGCATATTGATTTCAAAGTCAGCCTACAGGTTGCATTCTCTATCAAACCTAAGAGGAAAATCAACAATTGCCAGGATAATGGCCTCAACTAAATCAGCAATTTTGAGTAATATTTTCTAGTTGAAGTATTTTCAATATTTATCGCTTGACATGAACAAGAGAAGACTCCGTCCATCTATGATCTCCAACATGTAGAAAAGGTTACAACAAACTTGTAGATCCATTTCCTGTTTTGTTTTCGGTAAAATGGAACTTCTATTCTAACTAGAACTAAGCTTCCTTACAGTGTTGGATACACAATACTCAAATATCAGCCACAAACTAACACAAAATACTAGGAGATGAGCAACTGTGAATCACAAAAATCATCTTGAAGATGGCATCCGTCCTACAAAATATCAATTGCATAATTTGTTTGAATATGAATTCCGCAAAAGCATACCTCTTGGTCTATGGGAGCCTTGGAAAAGCTCGAGTTATTTTAATTTTCATGCTCTGCTCCATCAAATTCATTATTGTCACCAAGCGACACCAGACTTTCCCAGCAAACAAATGAACAAAACCCAAGAGGCTTGCCAGGAATCTCAACCGATTCATCAGTCTTCTCCTCAAAGTCATGCCACATAATTCTCCTAAAGTCTAAAAACAGCAGAACCTTATCTCCCTTCTTTGAATACGCCAAAGGTTCGACCCAACCAAAAAGAACACGCCAAGGAAATTGGTCCAGATTAGCCGAGTACAAATTACTCCAAGCAAGCTCAACACCAACTTTCTTACTAACATATACCTCAACTCGCACATCATTTTCTGAGATCATACAAAGACACCCTTCTAAGACCCCCAAACTATCTTCAGTTCCATGAACAGGCTGCGACACCATGCGAAAGCTCTCATCTTCCAGATCAAAAGCCACAATCATTCTTTCAAAAAAATCGTTTTTGAGGTATAATGGCCAGTACAAATCACCATTTGCGAAGTATGCATGGGAGTAGTTGATTTTGTACTCACCGTAGGGGAAATCTTGAACCCTTCTCCAAGAATTGGATCTCAGACCAAAAATCCAAACTTGTGCGGACAAATCATCATCGTTTGCCCCATTAATCTTCGCAATCCTCACAACTTTATAGTCATCACTAGTAGAGTCATATCCCAATCCGTAATGACTGTAATGACGGGAATTAGAAGGAGGAACTTCGATTTGCGATAACGGAAGCATCTTGTACCTGCGATTGGATGGATTCCATAGAGCAAGATTTTTATCATCTACAAACAAGAGAAGCAAACCATTGCAAGAACCAAGGACCTGAGTTATAAGATATGAGGATTGGAGTGGGTTATTGAGTAGACTGGCCTCTTGGAGTCCATCATCGAAATCGACAGCGTAAATCTTGGTGGGAACACAGCATCCTGGGCCAAGTTCAAGGTCATCAAGATGATCGAGGTATTCTTCTTGGAGAATGAGCTTCCGGCGGGTTCTTGTTTGCATGGATTTGTTAAGATGATGGTTGATGAAATTTGGGCTGTCGATGAGGTTGCGGAATGATTTCGACACGCATCTCAAACGTAGAAGATGCTTCACCGGCAACCACAGGAGGATTTCGGTGATTAACTCCGGCGGAAGAAGTGTTGTGTTGTGAGTTGTTTTAGAAGGTGGACAATGGTGAGGAAAGGATTGCTCCATTGTTTGAATCTAAACGTGGGAATACAAATTCATTTTTTAATCCATTAGAAAAGATAATATATAAAGATAAATTAAATATATTTTAATAATTTAATAATATCTGATTTTATTTAATTTAATATTAAAAAATTTATTTATTTAATTTTCTTTATTTCTTTTCTTTTCTTTCTATTCAAAAGAAATAATTTTATTTTATTTTTTTCCTATTCTTTTGGCGTTGTTGCTCTACTCTGCGTATGACTCGTGTGATGTGTATTGTAAAAATGCATCAGTATTATTTAGTTTCTTTTTTTCGGTGGAAATGTACATAGATGTGGATGAGTATGTACACAGGGCATACAAATTTTTGCTTATAGTTATTACATTGAAATGGATCCTACATGAGTTATATCCTCGGCAATCAATATTATCTATTAATAATATTTATTATATATAAATAATATTTATAAAAAAGAAAATTTGATGCAAAAGTAAAGTATTAAAAGTATTTTACATGAATTTATCAGAAAATTAGATCAAAGCACAACTTAGACTAATTCAGTTAAATTATAAAAATATTTTAATATAATATTTTAATGTGGAGGACTAAGCAGCGTAACATGGAAAAATTCAGGGGTTAATGTATTTTAAAATTTTCCTAATTTCTTATTCAAATATTTTTTTTATATGATGACTTTCTATTTAAAATTTTATTTTTTAGATTTTTAATTTTTAATTTAAATTTTTTATTATAATAATTAAATTTTTTAATTTTTTATTTAGAAATATTTTTTATATCATAATTTTTTATAATATAATGTAAAATAATAGTACGTGACTATATTATATATAATTATTTAACAAATAGTAAGTAATGCTTTAAAACTATTTTTTAAACTGAAATTAATAAGACATATTAATAATTGATTATGCTTTCAAATTGTGCTTTGACGAATAAGGATATTTTTTTTTTATTTTTTGTAACAATTTATTGATAGAAAAATTATTATTATAATAACATAATTGAAGTACTTTTTTAGGCTAATTTTTCAAATAATATGTTATCCACATTATTTAGCATGAATTATTATTGATTTCTAGATTAATTATCAGAAGAATTTTTTTTTAAAAAAAAAAAAAGAGCTTAAATTTAACTGAATTTAATTATATTCACATAAAAATAGCAATGTATAAAATACTTATCACTACTAAACTAATTGTTCATAATATTACATCAAATTTTTTGATAATGTTTTTTCATTAATAAATTATGCACCATGGACTTGCAAAAACATTCATCTCTGTAATTTAATAACCTTTTCTTTTAGAATCAGATAAAAGCATGCTTTTAATGTCTTCGAACGTATAGGATGCACTGAAGTTTGGAATTTGATGAAATCTTATAAAAGTTGTATCATTTTTTGAATTTTTCCAATATAATTATAAGTTGATTGAATTTGCATATTTGCTAACAAATATTCTTTTAACACAATTTACTCATATTAAAGCATGAAAAAAAAAAAAAAAAAAAAAGGAGGAAGACCAGAGAAATACTTCTAATAGATATATAATAAAACTATCAGCAACTTGTCATCAACCTCAACGTGGGTTTTTTTTTTATATATATTTTCTTAAAAATATAAAAACTATCAACAGAAATTATCTATAATATTTCATTGATAATATATATACGTACCAAATAATATAAATTAACTTTTAATCATATTATTAAATAAAACATTTGATTAATATTCAACTTATAATCAAACATAATATTATATGAACAAAAAAATTAAATTCAAAATTTAATCTTAAAATTTCACACATACAGTAAATTCATATAAGTTTACTCACAAATTTATCAATTTTACTATATTAATTGTTTATCACGATTTTTTTTGCAAAAAATAACTTTATAGATTAATTAATTCATTTGTTTAAATAAAAAAATATATATTCATACGAATTGATTCACGAGTTTAACGACTTTGGGGCTTGGTAACAGTGAAGGCAATGAAATCTTGTAACCAAATTATTAACGGAATTAGGGGATGAAATCAAATTAGTGTTCCTCATGTTTCTAAATCTGGTGGAAATATGCATTGAGGTCATTTTTCAAGCATTTAAAAAAAAAAAAAACATGATATTTGAAATCTCTAGTGCGGTGGCTATGGAATAGAAACAATCTTTTCCTCATTCTATTGTTATATAGTTTGCGCAAATAAAGTAAATAGACACCAAACAATAAAATGCAATCAATAAAAATTTTCCCTGCTAAAAGATTACTAAAGAAAAAGATTAGTAAATCATTAATGTAAAGAACAAGCATGATTAAAGCTAAACATAGATCTAGATATATCAAACTGGACCGATTAACTGCATAAAAATATCCAAAATTAAAAAGAATTGAAAATTAACTGGATCGATCCAAATCATAATAATAATTGAATATGGTACCAGTTATTAATTTTTATCTAATCTGAATAACTAAATCAATATGAATTGAATTATACCGAACTAAATCATTATCCATAACCAATAATATATATATATACACACACACGTGTGTGTGCTTGCACGCTCGCATGTGTGTGCTTTGAAACTCTATGTTTTTTATAAATTTAATTTTTAAAAAAAATCTAAAATATCCGAATACTCGAATTGAACTAAACCAATCTATTATTTTCAAATATTTGAATTGGGTTTAACCGAAAATCGGTCCAATTCGAGATGAATGTTTTCTCATTTTGATTCAATACCGGCTTTTTTATTTTTCAAATAACCGATTCTCAATCCAGTTCTAGATAATTTTAAATAATCAGTCCAAAACCAACCGATCACCCCTACCCTTAATGCCTAGTTATATAACTCATTCAACTAAAACACCCGCCCATCCAAGTCAAGTCAAAATATGGAACCCATTATAGATAGAAGTGTCAAACAATGTTTTGAAAATCAGAATGATTTAGTTAGGATTCAATTGTTAAAATTGATCAACCAAAACACCAATCAAAATTTTAAAAAAAATCAGTCAAATCAATAAAATTGATCAAAACTAAAAATAATCAAATTGATTCAATATAAAATTAAATTTTTTGTGAAAATTTTAAATTTGAAAAATACACTATTTTGCTTAAAATTAATTAATTAAAATATTTTTCATTATTCTATTCCATTATATTTTTCTAATTTTATAAATGTTTTTAAGTATTATTTATTCACACTTTTAAAAAATTTAAAAATTATTTTATTAAATTAGATCGATCAAATAAAAAATAGAATTAATTAACTTATTCGAACTTTGATCGAAATCTTAAGAACATTAAAGGCAAACTGGTCAGCAGAAAAGGATTTGAGTCGCATTGATTTTGGTCACATCTTTTTTGGGCGATTCCGATAAAATTAGTTTGCGTTGCGGACATATCATAACACCTATAATAATTTTAAAAAAAAGAAAAAAGAAAAAAAAGGTAAAGAAAACGAAATAGATAAGAAGTGAGGCTGAACGTTGACCTCCAAAAGAAGAGTTATTAATTCAATCTTGTGTTATTCCATTCATGAAAGCAGATATATTAATTCTTCTATACATACCAAGGGAATAATTACTAAAGGGATAACGAGCAAACAACATAGATAACATCACATCAACCACGAAAACCCAACAACCACTTAAAGCAATACAGTTACTGCTCCTGGTTCTGATAGCTTCCCAATTTGTGCTTGCTATTGTGAACATCATGGCTAGTTAAGTTGTAAGCTCGTCAATGGTTGGCATGGTACAAAACCAAACCCTGCTTCTCCAAGTTTCCTTCCAAAAGAGGAAAAGAAAAAACTTCAACATATTCATTTCTGACAAAGCCTTGATCTCCACGTTGTTCCCATATGGCCATATATATAGGCAGTCATATGGCATGAGGGAAAAAGAAAATGACAACAGGTGGAGAGCTAAGAGAAAACTAAAGTAACATCTTAAGAATCTAAGAAAACCAGAAAAAATTGTTATCAAAACTCTAAAACCCAGTTAATCATCAAGCATGGTACGTAAACAGATTGCTGAAGGTTTATTATCTATGACAATAAGCAAATAATCCATTTGATTCTTATCTTTCAGTGCCTAATATTATGGCCATACCAAGCTTGTCAGGGACTAAAACTTCTATATTTTACTCATCTAATGCATTACACATTCATCAAACTTTTACAATTTGAAAATATTCACATGCATGAAATCACCTATTCAATAACAGTTAAAAGCTTGAATTAAAATATTTATATGAAACATCCCATATCCTGTTTGTTAAATTCAAATGTAAGTTCTTGAGACTTTATTTATGTATGAGGATTACCTAATCCTTCAACTACTCCTTTTCTTCGTTGAACTATTGGGATCTTGAATTTATCTCTGTAATCAAACGTTTTCTACTTCACTGCTCTTGACTTCATCTGCTTCAGCAGATTAAATCACCTATTCACTAACACTTGAAAGCTTGAAAACAAAAATAAAATAATGAAACATCCCATACACTCTGTTTGCTTAAATATATTTCAAATAGGTATCCAACTTAAATAATAACCCAACAATCAATAATAATTCCTCCATCAAAATTTCTACATAAAAACTTAAAAACAATGACAGTGTTTCAAAAATCAGTTACAAAACCAACAAAAGTAATCTAATGCCCTACTCTAGTCTAGTGCCTAAACTCAGTAATATGAACTACATAGTCCCCGTTTGAACATATCAGCGATGAGTCGGTTTGCAATATGCTTGTACGTTTCCTGAGTCAAATGAACTCCATCCCAACTTATATGTCGATTTGGTTCAACATAAACTGGAAGATCAGTAGCTCTACACATTTTCAATAGACTGAAGTTGTAATCACCTCCCACGCCGCAACAAGCTTTTTGTAACGAATTGACATCAAAACCTAGTAATGAAGCATGGCGCAAAGTCCATTGGTATGCGTTGTAGTAGTCGCCATATCCTATGTTTACATGGGACTCCTCTTTCCTAAAATCCTCAATAGCTTGTTGCACGTTCTCATTGTGATAAATTGCAAAGTTATTCAAGTCTTTTAGGCAATGAAACTCATCATAAGCAGATGGGTCACTGGTTTTGAAACCAGTAAGATAGATGGGTAGACAACCAATTGGAAGGTTTCCAGGAATGAGCACGCGCCTAGCACCATAACTGATTACTCTCTTAACACCGTCCTTAATAGCTTCAACAACTTTTTGTATGCACACATCAAACTCTTTTAGAATAATTTATTATGAGCCTTTTGAAGTTTATGTATTTTGGCTCTAAAACTCATCGTTAACTTCAAAACCTGACTTTATACAGAATTTTTATACTACAAAATGTTGTTTAGGGACGCTGGTATTCTTTAATTATAAGTTAAAAAAGTGAATGAAATTTACCTAGAATTAGAACTTTTTGAATAAAAGGCTGATTTGATCCCTTCAGTTTTTTTTTTTTTTAAAAAAAAAGAATGTATATTCACAATTTTTTTTATTAATTTTGCGTAAATAGTCAGAATTTAAGATCCGATTAGCCTAAAATTTTATCAAAATAATAATTTTCAGAATCTATATGCAATATTCTTGCTTCAACATGAACTAAAATTTCATCAAATATAAAAATTACACCAAGATAAAAATAAGTGCATAGTCAAACATAAACACAGTCAACTTAAAATAAATTAAAAATATATATTACAATCAAATTCTAAAAACCTCATTTTAACCGTGAACACTAAATACAACTCATAATCGAGTTTTTTCTTAAGGAGAAAGGTATATCAATTCAAAAATATAGTATATACTAATATGAATTTAAATTTGGCATCATGTCAACATAAAACTTTTACTTACCATATAATTTTGAACGACCTCAAGAAAAAAATAAATAAATAGAGCATATCTACCTTTATTTTCATTATTTACAGAGACCAAATAAAAAAAGCTCACAAATTGGAGGAAGAACAACTTGACTGTCAGAGGTATATCAACTTTAGTACCAATAATTTTGCATAAATAATCTATAAATATGAAAGAAAAGAGATATTTGTTAAGAAAAAAACTTCTAAAAATATTTCAAATTTGAGTTATTATTGGCGATAAAATGGTTAGTGATAGGCCTTCGGCTGCTGGAAAATGAGAGGTCGTAAGATAGATCAATCCCTATATACAATATCCTAGCCTTTCTAGAATCGCTCAGCATAATAAACCAACTATTAAAAAAATGAGAAAATATCTCAAATTGTATGAATTCGAGATGATATCAGACAGAAATCTGAAAGAAATTTAGTCAACATTGGAGCAAAACCTCTGGCATAACGTCCTGTAGCGGCAACCCAAGCCTATGGCGGACAAACAACCTCTTTCTTGCCTTACTGCACTATTCCAAATTCCTCAGTTAGCTCCACAGTCCTGTTAGTATAAGACTTATGAAGAAATAACAAAAGCCAATCTTTAGATAAGGGTTTGAATAGAAGTAAATGGATTATCAGAGATAAAAGAAAAAACTTAGAAACTCATATTTTTTCAAACAAAGGATTTTTTATTCTGGAACGACCTATCTTACAAGCTAAGAGAACTCCCTTATATAGAGAGTCTGAGATACAAACTTTAATAAAGCAAATTCCTTTTAGATAAGAAGGAATCTACTTTTATAAAAGCCATACTATTACAAGCACTCAGAAAAGAAAACACTCATTAAAGGAATCTATAAAAGCTACACTATTACAAGCACTCAGAAAAGCATAATTACTTTGGTCCCACCACGTTTCCTCTCCTGTGTCTGAATTCATGAGATGGAGACATATTCATATTCTCATACTCTTCTTCTTCATCGAGTTGTTATGCTCTTTCAATC
>CATIWR010021792.1:0-50256 GCA_949677035.1 Omphalea diandra | reverse complement strand
TATATATATATATATATATATATATATATATGTATGTATGTATTTGTGCATTTTTGTTTTAAATTTTAATCTTAGAAAATCAATGTTCTAGTCGCATTTCCTTAATTTTTAAGGAGAGTTTGGACTCTCAAGACTATACTTGGAAGACGATGTCAACGAACACTAAGGATTTCTATCGGGAGGAGTTCAAGGTACAATTTCAAATTTTTTCTTAATACAATTTTAATTCGTGTGCTCATTTTTTTATATTGCTAAAATATTTTTCTTGAGATACTGCTATAGAGACCATGGTCAAGATTGCATAGGAGTATACAACTGATAGACGATATTCAGATACTTTATCCCACTGGAGATGTGGTAATAGGCCAAAATGCGTCTATGAAGATATTTAGAATTTGTGCAAGCAAAAATGGGATATGCCAGAATTTCAATCGCATTTTGCCCAAGCTTCTAAGAATAGTGCACAGAGTTTGCTGGTGTTGGTACTGGTCTGTGTCGCCATACAACCAGTTCTAGATCATTCCTTGAGCATTCCATGGATTTGGTTAGTTTATTTACTTATCATTTTTCTTAAAATTTCATTATGAAATTTTCAACTAACGTAATACAATTTTATTTTAGGAGAAATAATTGAAACGTCTAACAACAAATTATGAGATTTTCAAGAAAACATATATTAAGAAGAGTGACAATCAATTTGTTGATAAAAAATCACTGGACACCAATGTGAGTTAAATAAAAATCAATGCGCTATTTTTCATTACTGTTATTATAATAACTTCAATTATCATTCATAATCCTTATTCATATTTATTAGGCTACAATGGAGAATTGTATTACTGATGCTACTTCACAAATACTTGAGGGTTTTGTGAAAACTCAAACTGTCAACATTGACGAGGTGTACATGGATGTTGTTGGAGGATATAAGAAGAGCAGTGTGTATGGACTTGGCTCTAGGGCGACCTCTAGTCGTCCCCTTTCTTATGTCAGCTCTTACTCAGCCACATCACACATGACTTCAGAGCTAGGATTGGTGTCGTGCCTTTAGGATGCAGGTCTGAGACGAGGTTCGAGGCGAGCTTCGAGATGAGCTTTAGATTTAGTTTCAGTATTAGTTTGATCAACAGTTCAAGGCCATGTAGTAGAGCATGTAGGAGACGTTAACTTCTATGTTAGCTAGCATGCATTTTTAGATTCCATTAGCATCACCTTTGCATCCAAATGATGATTATTTTTGTGGAGCCAGATGATTAGGACAAACATGATTAGGTTTTTTTTCATATATATTTATGTATCTTATATGTACAATGTTATTGTAAACATAATAAAATTACTTTAATTTTTAATAAATGAATTTTTTTATATATTGTGTTCCTTTCAATATTAATTTTTACTATAATTTCAAACATAAATACAAAAGAAAAATAATAATATAAATTTTTTAATATAAAAATATTAAATAAAATTCTAACAACTGAATATCGATAGAATACCTATCGAACGTCGATAACATTGTGATGAAGGAGCATTGAAAAACTTGCCGCATTAGCAGGGAATAGCAGTGGAAACTTCTATAGCTAAAGTGAGGGAATAACTAGTCCTTTGCTAACGTTAGTGGGGGACTGGCGACAAAAATTTTCATCGTTATTCTCTCGCTAATGTTAACGAGGGGCTAGCGATGAAAATTTTCGTCGCTATTATTTGCGAGAGAAAATTTCGTCATTATTTCGTCTCTAAGTCTAGTGAGGGAATAGTGATGGAAATTTAGTGTATTCCCTCATTAACGTTAGCTACGAACTAAAATTTCGTCACTAAGCCTTGATGACGACCAGTGTAGCGACAGACTCAATTTTATCGCTAGTCTGTCACTAAGTTGCCTTAACGATGAAATTTGTCTCCTTAGCGGCAAAAAACTTCATCGCCAAACAGACAAATTTTTGTAGTGTAACTAATACGTAGTCACTATTTAGTTACTACTGACCATGTAATAGCTAATCATTAGCATTCAAAAGATTAGCGACTGTTTAGTTACTATCAGGGCAGTGGCTAAGTGTAGTGATTAACAAAATATTAGTAGCTAAGCTCTGAAGCAAAAACAAATTATTATGTGCTATTTTTTATTCTCCTTTTAGCTACCCAACATATAGTCGCTAAATAGCGACTACATATAGCCACTACAATTAGTAGCTAATAATTAATGTCATATATTTTGTGATTATATAGTTGTTAAACTTCACGCTATCGTTATTTAGTTGCTAAATAGCTACTAACACAAGTAGTAGCTAATTTGTAGTAACTATTTTTATATTTTCTTGTAGTGATTGATTTTTTATCTTGTGATTTTATTACCAATTGATCATTCCATTAACACTATTAATGAAATTGTTTTAAAAAAAGAATTTTAGGCAACAAACATGAATAATTGAGGAGGTTGAATGTTAGGTTTTGAAGTTGAATAATATTAGAGTAAAAACATGTAAAGTTTGAGGGACCTAAGATGTAATGACAGACCTAAAACTCAAAATTTGGGGGCAAACATTCAAAATAATGAAGAAAAAAATTAAATAGAATGAAAAATTAATAAAAAATAAAGGAAATAAGAATAAAAATAAAGAAAAAAAGAGAAGTACAGTTTAACTAGTATTTATAATGTATTTTATTAACTAGTATTTATAAATAAATGTGAATTGTATTGAAAAATGTAGCGTAACAAAATTAGAGATTAAAAAAATTTGAAAATAAGAAATAAAAATAAATTAGTACAGTTTGTTGATTGATTTGGACGGACATGTTCTGTTGACATGAGTTTTCTTTTTTTTTTTTTTTTTTGAAGGAGTTGCTTCATTAATCAAAACTGAGCTCTAAGTCGTGAGCAATTACAGAAATAAGAAATTGAGGTAACCAACTGAGTTGCCCCACGCACCCGAAATCACCTGTAAGGCATCACATTCCACAATCACAGATGAAAGGTGCAATCCCTTAACCCAGCCGATAGCGTCTCGAAAACACAGAGCTTCGAAAAGATTCTTAGGAAGCTTGAGGAGACTCAATTTCACGCTCTTGGCTTTCAGACTACTTAGTCACCAACTTCTCGCACTTCTTTTCGTAGTCTGAGTTTTTGTAAGCTAGTATGCTTATATTGCAATGGGCCTATAATACACTTAATCTAATTAATTTTAAATTTTAGCCCAAAAATTAAAATATAGTGCAAATATTTATCAACCTTAAAATTTATTGATTTATAAAACTTTCCTTATTTCTTCTAAAGTTTAAATCTATTAATGAGTATTTTATACTAAAAAATTATTTTAACAATTTATAATTCATTTTGAGGAATTTCACAAAATCTCAGTTAGAAAAAAAATTGCGATAGATAAGTGATTTTCAAACATCTATAGGTTTTAGTTTCCTTTTTCTTTTCCCCTCAAACTATAAATCTATAAATTAATAAGATTCTTCATTAAAAATCCTTTAACAAGACATTTTAGACCTTGCCTTTTGGATTAAAATTAGGGAGCTATAACTCGGCAAACAAACTGTTAAACAGCACAAAAATGATTGAATTTCATTGGATAGGCAAATGGATTAGATAAATTTAGGTTGAATTAATTTTAGATTATATTAATTTTGGATCATAATTTTTTAAAGTGGGTTGCTAGTTTGAGTTGCAGCAGATTAGATGGTCAATATACTGAAAAATTTTCAAATCATTTCCTCAATTAACTAAAAAAGATTATAAAAAATCTAAAAATATAGCAAAATGTTCACATAAAAATAATCTAGAAAATGTTAATTATTATTTAGTTTCTTATATAATAAAAAAATAAAAAAGCCAATAAAAGAAAAAAGTGAAATTATTAAATTTCGTATTTTTGAATTGAAAAATTATATTATTATATTAATTTAATTATAATATCTTTATTTTTATTATTTAATTTACTTGACAATAATTTTATAAAATAATAATATATTACATAATAATAATATATTTTAATTAATATTTATATATTAATTTTAAAATATTTGATAAAAATAAATATTAAATTTATTTAAAATTTATTATTATAATAATATCATGCAACACGTAGATTCATGACTAATTATTAAATAAATTTAGAGTACTTAAAATTAATGCATTCTTTTTAACAATAATGTAAAATTTACTGTCCACAATTTTAAGTAAATCTCATGTACTTGTGAATGTAAAATACAGCATATTCATGAGTTCACATATGTTCAATATGAGACACAAATTTGGCCATTGGATTGTTAAAGTGAATTAATAATGTATTTTTTTTCTTTAAATGTGAGTGTATATATATATTATTTTATTATATATAAAAGCATGGATGGGGTAAAACTCTTGAATCAATCAAAATACCTTTAATTTAAAGGTTAGTTTAGGTGCAGAAATTTTTGTTATTTATTATATGTAAGCATTAAAATCCAAGTAGAAAAAGAATTCATTAATACACACTTTATAAAATACTTTATATTACATTATAAATTATTTATTCTATGTAATACTAATGAGAAAATATTAAATTTTGAATATATTTAAATATTAGATACTTAATATTAGAATTTAAAATATGTAAATGATACAAGCATTAAATACTCTTGATTTAAAGAATATTTTAGTATAGTAATTTTTATAAGCATTAAACTCCAAGTAGAAAAAAGATTTATCCATATATCCATCATTAAATTAAATTCAAATAAAAAAATCATCAATAATTTATATTATATTATAAAATACTTTATATTTTTTATTATATTTAAAAATTAAAATCCAAATAGGAAAAAGATTAATCCATATATCCATCACTAAACTTAAAAATAGAAATTTAATTGAATATTAACAAAAAATATTAAATTTCGAAATAGATTTAAATATTAGATACTTAATATTAAAATTTAAAACATACAAATAATATATGATTCACATGAAAACACATGCTAAAATAATACACACACACACACACACACACACACACACACTTCATGTTATTGAAGATTTCTTGCGTCATGGCTATGATCAGCTGCAAGCACACAAATGGATTATCACGAGAACAATGCTTCTCTTAAGATTACTTACAAAATATATGTTTTTAATGTGCATCTTTCTCTTTCAACATTGAACCAAGACTTTTTATCTTTGATTTCTAGGATCTAATTGACCCAACCGCTATTTTTACCGATTAAGGAATATGGAAAAGTAGTCTCTGACGTACGTTTGTATGAAACTGTAACTTAATTCCTATCAAAATTGTCATGCTACAGAATTCTCTCTATATATATGATATTGGATTTGGGTTCATTTTCATAGAATCAATATCATCAGTTTAATTACTTCTTACCAAGTTCATAATTAAGGAGTCATGACATCAGTTTCAATAGAAGCTTTAGCTATGGCGGACGTAGATTATGTTGAATGGGGTTTGGATATCCAAGAATGGGAGCTTGACAACGACTTAGACTTACCTCCTCCTCATTTACTAGCTGAAGAAGACCAAGAACAGAAAGAGGAAGCCTACCTTAGAAGGGATGATGATGATGATGATGGTGGTGGTGGTCGAGATATCTCCAATGTGGAAGTGAAACAATGCAGGGATGAGAGGGTGCCTAAATGGTTGAGGGTGACAGTTATGATGGTGAAATCCATTAAAGGGCTGTTGATGACTACGCTTGTTGACATTTGTTTGAGATATATAACTAATCTTAATTAACTTTAACATGTAGATGGTGAATGCTTAATTATAAAAATTCATTTATTTGATTTTCTTATTTTATCAGTGATTTTTCATTTTTTTTTCATGAATTCATACTTTAAATGTATTGTGTATATATTTTTTGTTAGATGGTTCATCATCTGACTTAATAAATTGAGTTTATTCAATGGTTTTACTCTACTTAATCCTAAATAGTTTATCACTTTTCGACCTCAGTGATAGATATGTTTGTTTTATTTCATTTGAGTTCTTTTGTTCTTTTATTATTATTGATTCATGAGCATATGTAAAAATTATGGATGAGTTACCATTTTGTGTTAATGTTGGTATTTCTTTGAGTGAAATAATATTATGTCGTTTAGAACTCTCCAAGTGCTTGTAGTATAATTAATAAAATATAATTGACTCATATTTTATAAGTCTTGACCAATTTATATGCATTTCAATAGCTCCACGTTTAATCGAGGTACACTCTAACAAAAATCAACTGATATAATCTTCATTTTCAAATATAAAATAATACTCACATGAGAGACAATGTACCTGTAAAAGAGAAAAGAAGACAGTCATAAAGGAAAATAAAACATCCATAAATAGTATAAAAAGACTATCTCTGACCAATTAGTGATAGTCCCAAACTAAAACTAATAAAAGAAAAATCTTAAAGGAAATGGTTGAGAAGGAGAGAAACCCTAAAGAATTGGTTTGTTATTGCTTTCACTTTAAATGGTAAGCAAATGAGACTATTTGTTAAATTCTACAGATCTCAACAATTATGTATTCCAAAAAAAAAAAAAAAAAAAGCAAAAACATCCATTTGAGGGCTTAACTTATTTGGTAAGAAGGTTTGCTCTCACTTTATTGATTGGGATTTGAATTATTCTTGAGTTCAAACAAAATAAATGTTTTTTGTTTTTTTTTTTAATTTCTAGTTTTGACTAAAATTGAAGATTTATCTTTCAACGATAGCCAACTAACTGCTTTGGAGGAAGATTATTAGATGGATTCAGTACATAAAAAAGAAGTATATCCTCTTTTATAACAAAGTATTACTTTGAAAGTTACACTTTCCATACCTTCAGGTAGCTCTTATGTGTTTATTAGTAGGGGGGACAAGTTTTTTACTCTAACCGAAAACCAGACCCAGGCCCACCCGAAGTTATCTGAAAATATTAGGATCGGACCGGGTAAGAGTCAATTCAATGAGTCGGATTAAAATTGATCTGAATAGGTCAACTCATGACTTGACTCATTTAATCTTATGATAATAAAAAAATAAAATTTATTACTATATACATATATATAAAAAGTAGAATAATTAAAATAAAAAAGAAATTTATTTTAAAAAATATTTAAATTATTTAATTAAATTCAAATTCTATTTTATTTTATTTAAATATGTTGATATTTTTATATTTTTAATAAATTTACTAATTTTACTGTGCCATTTCATGTTTCTAAATTATAATTTTTCATTTATAATAACAAGTTATTTAGTAAGAATAAAAGTTATTTATTGTGATAAAATAATTTTATCATTTTTATAAAATTATTTAACATAGTTACGGAATATTATTATAACAATATTACTTCTTATATCTAATTTGGTAGGCAATAGAGATTTGACACCAATATATTATGACAAAATATTATGATAAAAGAGTTTATATCATAATTTATCTTGAATGTTCATTTGTTATAATAAAAATTTTTGAATTAACATTTTGAGCACAATGACTCAAAATACTCAAATCTTTTTGCAAATTTTCAATTGTATTCAAAGTTTCTAATTAAGTCAATTATACTCTAATTTGATAAATTAGTTTTTTAATTGCACCCCAAGTCAAAATCAACATTTGGTAAAGTATATATTTAGACTCAATTCACCTTTTTTTTTTTTTCAGTTAGTTCAATTAGATTCAAATTTCAGTTTAAATTTCACTAAAATAATATTTTTAGTTTTACTCAATTTAAATATTTTTTCACAAAAATATTGAATTTTATTTTTATTTTAATTGATAAATAATTAATTTTACATTAATTTCATGTTTTTAATTATAAAATTTTATTTTATATATTTAAATAATAAACTAAGAAATCCTTAAATGTTATGAGAATGTTCAAGTTCATGTCATGTAGTTGATTTTTTAAAAATATTTCTTAGAAATTTTATTTTAAATTATTTATTATTTAAAATATATAAATTAATTTTAATGATAGATTGTAATAAATTTTTTAATTGAGAGATTGATAGATTTATAATTTATAAATTTAAATTTTGAAATTTTTAAAATTTTAAATTTAAATACAAAATTATCATATAAAGTATATAATAAATTTAATTAAATAAAAATGAGATAAAATTGAATAAAAAATAAAAAGTATCATTTTAATTAAGCTCATGTAATTAGTTTTTAAATATTTCTTAATTTTTTTTATTTTAAATGATTTATTATTTAAAATATAAAAATTAAATTTTTAAAGAGAGATTGAAAGAAATTTTTTTTAAATGAGATATTGAGAGATCTTATGAACTATAAATTTAAATTTTAAGATTTTATAGATTTAAATATAAAATTCAATTTCTTCATGTAAAAGTATATATAATAAATTTCACTAAGCAAAAAAAAAAAAGGATTAAATTGAATACAAAATAAAAGTATCATCTTAATTGAGCTCATATAATTAATTTTTTTAAATATTTTTTAAAGTTTTTATTTTAAATAGTTTATATTTTTTAAGGAGAGAATGAGAGAAGTTTTTTTAAATGAGAAATTGAGAGATTTTATAAATTATAAATTGAAATTTTAAAATTTTTATTTTTTAAATATAAGTTTAAAATTAGAAAATTCATCATATAAAAGTATATAATAAATTTAATTAAACAAAAATGAGATAAATTGAATACAAATAAAGTATCATCTTAATTAATCTCATGTAATTGATTTTTTAAATATTTCTTAGAAGGTTTTTATTCTAAATAGTTTAAAAATTTTATTATTTAAAATAAAAAATTAAATATATAAGAAGATTGAGATTTTTTTTTTTGAAAAAATGAGATATTGAGAGATTTTATAAAATTAGAATTCATCATACAAAAGTACATAATTAATTTAATTAAGTAAAAATAGAATAAAATTTAATAAACGTAAAGGTATCATATTAATTAAACTCTAAACTTAATTTTAGATTTGAGTGAACTAATTGAAAAACATAAAAGTTAATTGAGTTTAAATATGCACTTTACTAAATTCTGATTTTGACTTGAGGTATAAGTAAAATCAATTCATCAAATTAGAGTGTAATTGAATTAATTTAAAATTTTGGATAGGATTGCAAATAACATAAATGTTTGAATTTTTTAGGTCATTAAACTAACTTTTTTACCATAATTTTTAAATGATTTATGATAAATTTAATTTTTATTATGATAAACTCACATATTAAGATAAAATTAATTTTATTACAGAAATTTTTATTACAATACATAAAATTTTTTGTAACTAGTGATTTGTTATCATTAAAAATTATATGTTTGTTTGTAAATTAGTTTAAATTTTGATATATGACTTGAATATAATTCTATATAGACTTAGTTCAATTGTTTGTTTTCATTATATATAAAGTTTTGCTTCAAAAATAAATAATATTTAATTTATTAAGCATTTAAATAAAAATAAAATTTAGTTAATCAAGTTTTGTTTTATATAAAATTTGACTAAAAAGTTTTTAAGAGAAAATTATTATTTTTTCTTAATAAATTATGAGAAAATATTGCATAAATGATAAAAAATTCAAATGCACATTTAAAAATTGAATAATAAATGACCAAATTCGAAATATTAATATTAAGAGTAAACTCAAAACTGACATGAAATCTTTTCTATATATATGACTCGATGAGTGACCTGAACCAGTTTGAAACTCAGATGACCTGAATCTGACTCAAACTGAAATAATCTTGACCCGAAAATGGCATGACCCCAAAATGACCCAACTTGACCCGTTTGCCACCTTTTAGGGTAAGATGCATTATTTTTATATGTATATATACTAGATTCATATAGTATTGGTGGGAGTATTACTGCTTTGATACTCTGAGTATTACGTTCACCAACACTTTTCATCTAGTGTTGGTGGGAGTAACAAATATTAGATGGGCAGTGCCAAAATCATTTTTTACTACCCTTTAGCTCCTGTATGAAAATAGTTTAATCTTCTGTTGCAATATTAAGTTATTTAACTAGTTACAGACTACAAATTTATACTCTTATAAATCGGGTAATAATATTATAAAGGAAAAATTAAGTTAGAAAAAATTTTCCAATTTTATTTTGTTGATCTGTGTATTTTAAATATATATTCAAAGGCATATGCAAATATCCAATTTGCACTATAGCAGTCCAAATACCTCGATAATTAAGTTGATTTCATGAAATACCTGCGATAAGCTTAAAAGCAAATAATCCTTGCTGAAACTGTTCCTTTTTTTTTTTTTTTGGCTAAATAATAATGGAGGCCAATGCCTAGAAAACTTAGGAATACACATTCTAGGGTAAACAACCTCAGTATTATAATGTAAAAGAAAGCTAATTAACGCATTAGGCAGTCTAATCCAACTCGTGACATCCTAGATTCATGGTGACACCAAAGTGTGCAAATCAATCTGTATAAATATTAGCTTCTTTATAGACTTTTATCTTGTTGAAGATTATAACAGAAAATTTGCGTCATGGCTATGATCAGCTGAAATCACACAAATGGATGATCACGAGAATAATGCTTCTCTTAAGATTATTTACAAAATATCTACTCTTAATGTGTGCCAAGACTTTTATCTTTGATTTTTAAGAGCTAATTGGCCCAACCGTGATTTTTACTAATTTAGGGAATATGGAAAGTAGTCTCCAACGTACGTACGTACGTACGCGTAACTTAATTACTATCAAAATTGTCATGCTACAGAATTCTCTCTATATATATGATATTGGATTTGGGTTCATTTTCACAGAATGAATATCATCAGTTTAATTACTTCCTATCAAGTTCATAATTAAGAAGCCATGACATCAGTTTCAATAGAAGCTTTAGCTATGGCGGGCGTCGATTATGTCGAATGGGGTTTGGATATCCAAGAATGGGAGCTTGGCGACGACTTAGACTTACCTCCTCCTCCTCATTTACTAGCTGAAGAAGACCAAGAAGAGGGAGAGGAAGCCCACTTTATTAAAAGGAATGCAAGTGATGATGGTGGTGGTGGAGAGATCTCCAATGTGGAAGCAAAACAATGCAGGGATTTTGATAATGAGAGGATGCCTGAATGGTTGAGGGTGACCGTAGTGGTGCTGAAAGCCATAATAAGGCTGTTGATGCCTACGTTGGCTGTCATTTATGACAGTATAATAAGTCCTAAACAATAGATATTTTAGCATTTTCGGCCTGAGTGATTGATATATTTATTTTGTTTGAGTTCTTACGTTCTTTTATTATTATTATTATTATTATTATTATTATTATTATTGATTCATGAGTGTATATAGAACCTTGTCATTGTTGGATAAAAATTATGATGAGATCATTTTATACTGATATTAATATTTCTTTGAGTAATATAATGTTACGTCGTTTAAAACTTTGCAAGTGCTTGTAATAGAATTAATAAAATATAACTGAGTCATATTTTATGTTTATTTGAGAGGGAAAACCAACTATCCATAGATTATGGATATTTAAGGTGATATTCTCTTTGAGCTCACAACGATGAGTTTAATTAGAACCCGAAAATTTGATCTGAATTCATTTAAAAAATTAATTTAGATATGATTTAATTTAATTTAAAAAATTTTTGATCAAATTTGATTATTTAAATTTTATTTAAATATTTTTAAATTTTATTTTTGTTTTGACCCGATGATCTTATCCAACTTCAAATAAAAATATCTCAAATTAATCCGATCTCAAATTAATTCAACTCTAGTATGTCCGATCCAACATGATCCTTTTGCCACTCTAAGTTTAACTAATTAGTGTGCCTCATCACTACCTATCTCATAATAATCCAGCATATTTCAGGCACCGATTTCGGTAATGAACATTTAGTTGAATTATATTAACTTATAGTTCAAATGAGTTTAAGAGATCACAATTAATTTTTGTACAAATTCAAATGAGACTAGTTGTTAAATTAAGTAGATACTCAATAATTATGTACTTCAAACCGAAAAAAGAAAAAGCAAAACATCCCTTTGAATGCTTAATTTAGTTGAGAAGAAGGTTTGCTCTTACTTTATTGATTGGAGATTTGAATTAATCCTGAGTAACAATAAAAAGGTTTTTTTTTTTAAAAAAAAAAATTCTAGTTTTGATTAAAATTGATGATTTATCTTTGAATGACAGCTAGCTAATTACTTTGGAGGGAGATTATTGGATGAATTAAGTGCAAGAAAAGAGAAAAGGTATATCCCCTTCTATAACAATGTGGGATCATTCTCTACACTTTCAAGTAAATGTCATGAGCTTATTAGTTTAAGGTGTACTATTTCTGGGTACATTGAATTCATTTAATAATTTCCTTCACTTTAAATGGTTAAAGAATAAAAGACTTCCTTATCCTGAGTGTATACACATAATTAATAAAATAGTAAATTTGAAAAAGATTTACTTATACTATATTAAAGGCTTAGTTATTAAAAGAAATCTTGAACTGCAACATTATTTTTAAATTTATTCGTTACTTTAAGTTTTAACAAAAAATGGCTAAACTTTTTTTTTTTTTTTTGCAAATCCATTCACATATTAGATTTCAATCATAAAAAAAAGTGGATAAGGAATCATTTTTCGGTTCTTGAATCTTTTTTTAAAAATCTAATTAAACTCAAATTATTTTTTAAAAAAATTTCAATTAAATATGAAAAATTGACTAAAAACCATATAAAATATTATTTAACTTTTTCCTTTCGTATAAACAATAATCTTCCCATAGTGCCAATGTTTTGTAATAATGTAAAATTTAATAATTTTTTTAACAATATTTCTATGATATACAAAAACACTGCATTTTTTTTTTGTTAAAATTATATTACATAACATAAAATTTTAAACTGCTTTAATTTTTTTAGATCTATTAATCTATTATTTATATAAATATTTAATATTTTATCATATATCAATTTAGTCTTATTTAAATAAATATCCTTGAAATTTAAATACAATAAGTTAACCTTGTATTCATTATATAGAAAAATATTTTGTCTAATTTATCTATTAAGTTTAGAATTAAATATCTAATTATTGTGCCTTAAATTTTATTTTATTTTTCATTTTCATTTTCATTATTTTTGTGATTTATACTAATTCTTTTTATTTTCCTTCAATTTTACTTTGATTTGTTATTATTTAAATATTTTAAGCAACATTAAAAGTAATGAATGCTTATCATCATTTATGTTCATATCCTAAATTGTTATAAATAAATAGACAACACTTAACTAATAATTTTAAAGTATATTATATGCATTCGATTTTTAAAAAATTATGATCTATCTTGGATTATTTTACTTTTAACTTATTATATACTTAAATAAATTAACATTTAATAATTACTATATATTTTAGTCAATTTATTTTTCTTACAAGAACGACTCATAAATATAAAAAGATAATTTGATTATCTGTAAGAAATAAGTTTTATTTATTTAATGTATATATAAAAATAATAACTATTTATCATTATACTATTTTAAAAATAAGAATAATGATTGTCCAAATATTAACTGTGAGGTATAAATTAATGATAATTTATAATAAAATTTTATAATAAATATGTAAAAATTATATTTCAGTTACGTAGAATATATATAATTAGATTTTATTTGATTTTTATATATTAAAAGTGAATCAAATCAAATTAAATCAGATTGTATATAATTTGAGTTTTTTTGGGTTTAATCAAACTTTCTAAAAAGGTTTTGAAATTAATTTGATTTTTTGAAAAAGTTCATGAACCAAAATGATTATTTATCCATTTGATTTTGATTTGAGGATAGATCTGAAAAAAAAAAAAAAGAAAAAAAAAAGAGTAAAGTTTCAACATTTTTCATCTTTTTAACTTAACTTAATTCGACTCAAACTTGCATCATCACAATACTAAATTTGCAATTAAAATTTTTTTTTATTCAAGAGTACTAACTAGATCACGTTTGAAACAATGAGAAATTATAAATTAAAAATTAGATAATGGCGTTCATAGTGAGAATTCCATATTGGAGACTGTCATCTGTATACATGAATTCATGTTGTTGTATTGGAATACGCAAAGTTGAGTCAATTTATAGGATAAGATCACGAGATGGCATTTACCATCACAAGCTGCAAGCTGCCTACATCGCAGATAGATAATCCCGAAAAGCTATTTGTGACTTTCAGTTTGTAAGGCCGTTCTTTGGTATGGACAGACAGAGGAACATGGATGGCACCTATTTATTAATTGAAGAGCTTTTCACTCATTTCTTTGTATTTCTTTCCTTACCGTATTGATTTTTTCTAGGTTGCAGTCAGTGTCTTACAATTTATTTGAGCTACTTATGAAGGTTTTTATCAATTGTCCATATATGTAACTTGCTAGTGTCTTCTTTTCCATACCATACTGGGCTCCAAATGGTTAGATGCATGTCAAATAGCATATCTTAAAAGTGGGATAATTGCACGTGTCGCAGCCCCCTTGTACTCGTGTCGCACTCAAGGTCATGTTGGGTGCCTTGAATGATATATATATATATTAACGAATGCAAAATTTGTTTACTATAATATTCAGTTTTTATATCTTTCCTATATCTTTTTAGTTTACTTTCTATATGTTTAAAAAGATTGCAAATAAGAAACTGAATTTATTTAAACGTATGTTCTGTGTCTAAAATGAAAAAATTTTATATTCAAATATAGAAAATTTGTAGAAAGGATGTACAAAATGAACAAAATTCTATATATGAAATAAAGAAATTTTATAATTGCAAATAAGAAATATAATTTTTTTTTTCATTTCAAATACATAATTTGAATAAATTATCTGAAAATGAATAAATTATGTTTTCAAATGTATACATAAATTGAACAAATTTTGTCTAAAATAAAAAAAAATTCTATATCTAAATTATGAGCCAAATATGGTCCAGTATAGTTAATGTTACCATCAGGGTCGTGTTTTGCTCATTATAAATTTTTTGAACATACAGAAAGTGAATCAAAGGAATAAAAAATTAATAAAAAATATAAAAATAAATAAATTTTGTATTCAGTGCGAAAAAAGGGCTAAATGTGGCATTCGGCGCGATAGCACTAAAGCTGTCACGTGGTGCTATACCTATCAATGCCCTTAAAAGTATTTGTATCAGTCTTCAAAAAATTAGATTTGACTGGCTGGTAGGAATAATAAAATTGAAGATCAAATTATGGACTAGTATGATAAGTTTTCCATATATTTTTACATTTCATTTTAATTTTTAAATATTATAAATATAATTTTATTTTTAAGATTTGTTTATTTTTAAAATTATTTTAATGATATTTTTTTACATTTTTTATTCTTAAAATGATTAAATCAAATCAATTTAACTTACTGATTCAAAAACTAATTATATTTTATTTTTAAAAACAAACTATTATTGCATAAACAGTTAATATTTTTTTAAAAAAATTTATAATAAAGGAGGCCAATGCCTAAAAACTAAAGAATACACATTCTAGGATAAACAATCGCAGTAATATAATCCAAATGAAAGCTAAGTAGCTGATTAGGTGGTCTATCCAACTCGTGACATTCCAAGTTCAAAGTAACTCCAAAGTATGCTTGCCGTACAAAAAGATTGTTGCGTACATGATGAATACAAGCCTTCCCACTCGGACTAAGAAGGGATATAAATGTTCCTCACTAAAGAAGTAGCCTAGCTCTTTATTGAGGTATCACTAGTAATTAGTCGAATAGTGCAACTTATATTATTAGATTCCACCACCACTTTGTGACAACCTTGTATCCAGGCCAAATATAAATTCCCCACTGTTCAACCAGAGTAATGTAGCCAATGCCTAGATTAAAAGCATTGCCACCTAGCCAAGCCCCCTATGCAATGGCGCAAAGACAACTTGCAGATGCCATTCCCATTGTAGCACTAAAAGAAACATCAGTATTCACTTTACTCTAACCCATCTCTGGAAATTGCCAACCAGAGATAAGTTGGTGTAAAATATATGAGTATCATCATCAAAATCAACAATAGAATCTTGGGACTACGAATCTTCTCTTTTAATGATGATAAAATTTGATAAAAAATTTCAGCACATAAGTTGCGCAGAATTGATCCTAGAACTACGAATAAATTATCACAGTTGCCATCCTAAATTGGACTAGATGTAAATAAAAATAAACTCTATATTATAATGTATTATAATTTTTCTAAGTGTGATCTTGAAGAACTTATCTCCACATAGTTGTGCTTATTTATATATTCCAATAAATATATCTTATGTTTTGTTACATAGATATATGTACTAATTTTTTTTAAGTTTATATATTTATTTCTTTCATTAATATCTTTACATATTTTCAATATACATAGATATATGTACTATTTTTTTAAAACTATATCTATTTTTTTTAATCAAATATACCTTAGATTAATTATTTTTCTTTAATTAATTGTTAATAAATTGCATATTTTGCATTAAGCATAAGTAAGTCCACAAATCCATAATTTTTATAACTAAAATTTTATTAAGTTATAAGATCTCATAATAATAAAATTAATTTAATCCAACATTATAAAAAAGGTTTCATCCTTATACACTTCATCTTGTTGAAGATATCATATACTACATAAAATTTGCATAATGGCTATGATCAACTGAAACCATACAAATGGATGATCACGAGAACAATGCTTCTCTTATGATTATTTATAAATTATCTGCTCTTAATTTACATCTTTCTCTTTCAACGTTGGACCAAGACTTTATCTTTGATTTCTAGAAGCTAATTAACCCAACCGTGATTTTTACCAGTTAAGGAAATATGGAAAAGTAGTCTTCAATGTTAACGATGAAGATTAATTGTTTTATTATGATTATTTATAAATTATCTACTCTTAATTTACATCTTTCTCTTTCAACGTTGGACCAAGACTTTAACTTTGATTTCAAGGAGCTAATTAACCCAACCTGATTTTTAACAATTAAGGAATATGGAAAAGTAGTCTTCAATGTTAACGATAAAGATTAATTGTTTTATTTTCTAATCTGTTGTATTTTAAACGTACCAATTCATGGATGTACATTGGTAAGTTTAAAATATAACAGACTAGAAGATAAAATAATTAATCTTTATCCTCAACATTCAACGTGCGTACATATGTATATCTGAGTTACTATCAAAATTGTTTTGCTATATATATATATATATGCACACGCACATGCACTTCATCTTGTTAAAGATATCATATAACAGAAAATTTCCGTTATGGCTAAGATCAGCTAAAAGCACACAAATGGATGATCACGAGAACAGTGCTTCTCTTAAGATCATTTTCAACGTGGAACCAAGACTTTATCTTTGATTTCTAGGAACTAAATAACCCAACCGTGATTTTTCCAACTATGGAATATGGAGATGTAGTCTCCAAACATACGTATAACTCAATCACTAGCAAAATTGGCTACAGAATTCTCTCTCTTTCCCTTATATATATATATATATATGATATAGGATTTGGGTTCATTCTCATAGAATATATAATCATCAGTTTAATTACTTCTTATCAAGTTCATAATTAAGAAATGAAATCAGTTTCAGTAGAAGTTTTAGCAATGGCGGGCGTAGATTATGTTGAATGGGGTTTGGATATCCAAGAATGGGAGCTTGACGACGACTTAGACTTACCTCCTCCTCATTTACTAGCTGAAGAAGACCAAGAACAGGAAGAGGAAGCCCATTTTAGAAGGGACGAAAATGATGAGGATGGTGGTGGAGAGATCTCCAACGTGGAAGCGAAACAAATCAGAGATTTTGATGATGAAAGGTGCCGGATTGGTTGAGGGTGATAGTTATGATGGTGAAAGCCATTATAAGGCTGTTGATGACTACGTTGGTTGACATTTAAATGAGAGATATAATAAGTCTTAATTGAGTGTAATATGAAGGATGGTCAACGTGTAATTATAAAAAAATATTTATTTTAATTTTCTTGTTTTATGGGTGATATTTCATAATTTTTTATTAGTTCATATTCAAAGTATATTGCATATAGTTTTACTATCTTAAGTAATAAACTGAGTTCACTAAATAATTTATCATTAATTATCGGTAATTAGTTTGTCACTTTCAATCTGAATGGTAGATATGTTTATTTTATTTTATTTGAGTTCTTGGGTTCTTTTATTATTATTGATTCGTGAGTGTGCGTAAAAATTATGAATGGGTTATCATTTTGTATTAATATTAGTATTTATTTGAGTAATATAATGTTATGTCGTTTAAAAGTCTCCAAATGCTTGTAATATAATTAATAAAATATAATGAGTCATTTTTTATATTTATTGGACAGTGAGAGCCTACGCACTAAACTTATTCCTAAAACTATCTATAAGTTATGGATTTCCAACATGAAAATAGTTTCTTTGAGCATATAATAATGAGTTTAACTAGTTAATTAGTATGCCTTATCATGAGTTTAACTAATTAATTAGTATGCCTTATCTTTACTAATGCATCGATTGACTCTTTGAATAATTGAATTATAACTTGACATTTCAATGATATCACAATTAGTGTTCATACAAATTCAAATGAGACTATTTATTAAATTAAGTAGACTTAATTTAGTTTTTTTTAATAAACTTATTAAAGAAAACTTCAGGGAATGCACTAGAACCTCCTTGCTAGGCTGACACTTCTATAGCACCCGACATCACAAGAACCTCTAGCTACATATTAAAATATCATAAAAAAAAATACAAGCATGTTAAGAGCACAAAAAAAATAAAAAAATAAAAAAATAAAAAATAAAAGAATTCAATGGCCAAACAAAGCCATCAACAAAACTAAGAAAATCTGCAATTCTCTCTTCCATGCATATCACACTCAACCAAATGCGAGCAAAAGGCTTAATTTAGTTGGTAAGAAGGTTTTCTCTTACTTTATTGATTGAAGATTTAAATTAATCTTGAGCTTTTTTTTTTTAATTTCTTGTTTTGATTAAAATTAATTATTTTTCTTTGAACGATAGCTTGCTAACTGTTTTGGAGGAAGAATATTAGATGAAAAATACATATCCTCTTATAATAATGTGGATCACTCTTCATACTTTCATGTAGATCTTATGTGTTTACAGGTGTAAGATGCACTATTTATATATACATTAGACGGTGTTTGGTTACCAGAATTTAACATTGTTATTTAGAATCACTTATCCATATTTTTTAAAAAAAGTAAATTTATGGGTAAGTGATTGTAGAAATGTAATATTTTTGTGTATGGTTGAATATAAAATTTTTTGAAAAATTCAAAATTAATATTTTTAATTTATACATAGAATAATTGAAAGAAATTAACCTAAATTATTATCATACCCTTAATGCAATTACATGTTTTTAATTAATCAATCAATACAATCTTATACAATAAAATTTATCACAGTGATCAATTCATGAAATGTAATTATAATATATAATATTATAATAAATATACTATTATTAAATAATATAATTTATAATTAAAATTAATACAAAATATAATATAATAAAATAATATGTTAATATTATTATAAAATATTATAATATAATAATACAATATAATATAATTAATAAATATTATTCAACAATACTAAATAATTATTCTATTATCTTAAAAAATTACTTAATAATTCTAACATACTAAAAAATCAAAATATGTAGTCTATGATGATAAAAACTTAAGAAAATCTAAAAATAATTTAATTACTCAATAAATTAATAAGAGATTATAACTTATTATTGTTTAATAATTATTTTAATTAAAATTGAATGATAATCTATATTCTAAATTGTCTTAAACAAATATATAAGTTTTAGTTTAGTAAGTAAAAAAAAAAAGTTTATATATGTTTATATATTATATTAATTAAAGGTATATTTGTTAATATACAATAGTCAATAGAAAGTAATTTTCTCATCTCTTGAGATGATAAATTACTTTTCCACATAGTTGAAAAAGTAAAGGTAAAACTCAAACGTTCAGGAATGTAGGTTTCTTATAAATACAACTTTCTCAAGACAAATTAAACACTAAAATTCAACATTTTAAAGCTATTTTTCCTTGAAATTCCACCAACCCTCGTCTCGAGCCTAATAATGGTATGGTATAGATAGACTGGGACATTGACGAACACCCGGCTGTGAGCTTTTCATTCCCTTCTTTGTATTTCTTCCCTTATTCTATTGTTTTTTTCCGTGGGGTTACAGATTCCATTTGTTAGTGTTTCAAAATTTATTTGAGTTACATTTGTGAAGGTCTTTATATATTGTAAAATTCCTTATATGCAACGTAACTATATCAATCATTAGGCTCCAGATGGTTAAATGCATGTTAAATAGCATATCTTAAAAGTGTTTATAATTTATTTATATACTTTTTATTTTGTCTTCATTGCTTCCTAGAGATAATTATAACGCTTTTTATCTAATATTTGCACTTTTGTATTAGTCTTACTTATATTGTTCATTTATTCAGAGATGTTTAGTATAACTAATAGATGTAGTGGATAAAAGTTTTTCTTTTAACAACTAAGAAATAACTATTTAGTGAACCATAAAAAATAACAGCTGATATTGAATATAACTTCAATCAGTTTCAATTTTTATTAGCTCTATTTGGACCTTTTTTTGAATATCTGCAATTATAAAAAAATCAAAATTATCCTTAATTATTATTCGTAAATGTTTATTATTTTAATTGCTAACTATGAATTATAATATTTTAATTATTTAGATAAGAAATAATTTATTTTAAACTATATAATTTTTATAAAAAATTATATAAAGGATATTTTTATCACTAAAAATATATTCACATATATTGGTTAACATTAGTAAAAATTATTATTAAGATTATATAAATGCAAATTGATAATTATAACATTCTAAGTTTTAAAATTATACTTTATGAGTATACGTTAAAATATAATATTTTATTTTATTATACTTTAATTTTAATTTATTTAATTTAATATACAAAATATTAATAATACACCCTTATTAGTTATTTTATGAATTAATAACAACTACTAGACATAATTTATCAAACACTTAATATTAAACCTCTATTAACTAACAACTATTAACAACCGCTATCAACTATTAGGTACATCAATCAGTTATATCCCTAACAAAACTAAATACTCTTTATTTAATATTGGTTAGAGTGTTAAATACATGATAGAGAGTGCCAAAATCATTATCACGCTACTACATGAAAATGATTTAATCTTTGTCACGATACAATTACAGACTGTTATGTTCATATAAAATTAGACAACACTATAAAGGACATTCAAATCTCACATACAAACTTTCACTTGGTTCATTAGTTTCACCTTATAGCTTTTCTAGCTCTGTTTACCGGCTGAGGTACACACTACAAGAAATTTTACTTATTATTGCAAAAATTTTTGTGATTAAATCAGAATCATCATAATATGTGGTTTTATCGTGATAAAATTAAAATCTATCATAATTTTCATAAAAATTAATTAACTTATGACAAAATAAAAATTTGACAAATATTTTTGTCACAATAAACAAACATAAAAGAAATATAATGACAAAAAATTTTTCATCACAATATTTTATCATAAAATTATTACACCAATTTTTTGGCGCTATAAATAATGAGAAACAGATTTTGTCACAATAGTCATTTCGTCACTACATTTAATTAGTCGATAAATTAGTACAAAATTATTTTGTCATAATAAATCATTATTTATTGTGATAAAATATTTTATTACAATATAGAAAGACATCAAATTTTAATGTAAAAATATTTTCATTAAAATTTTGACACCGAAATAAAAATTAATGAGAAAATAAATTTGGCATAATATTACTTTTGTCACTATATTTAATTATTAAGATATTACTACAAAATTATTTTATCACAATAAATAATTTTTATTCCAAAATAATTGTTATAATAAATGAAAAAAATATATACATATGCCAAATTTTGATATATCAATTTCATTTCTTATAACATTCAATGTTAAAATTAAACCACAAATTAAGTATATAAAATTACGTTTCATTAAAATAAATATTTATATATTCTTAGAAATGCTAAATAATATAAAATATATCTAATAAATTTTTAATACTAAATTAAAATTTTCTGATATATAAATAAATTATTGGTATGCTTATTGTTTGAAGGTAATATTTTGAATTTTTATTAAACTTTAAATTATAAATTGATGAATACTATATTTTATCTCTAAATTTGTAATTGAATAAAATAACTTAAAATTTAATATTTTTTATTGCTTCTTTCTTTTTTAATAATTTTATTTTGAAATAATTATTATTTATGTGGGAGTCAATGCGCACTCAAAAGACTACAATTTGATAAAATTAAATGATTTAAAGTTCACACCATGATAATTAATTGGTTTTTAGAAGGATATAAATAACCATGCTTCAAAATTCTTTATTTAAACGTGTTGACTATAGAGAAATTCAAAAATAGGTGACTACTAGAAAACACCTTGATCCACATCCTTTAACGTCAGAGTAGGCTAATAGTTAAAACGTATGTATAAGTTATGAGGTCAAGTCATAAATTAGAGTGTATGACAGGATATATTATGTTAAAATGGTTATGAATTTTGCAACAAATTTATTTGCAATAAAAAAATTCATCACTATAAGTATATTTTATTGTGATAAATATATATGTCACAAAAGCGATACACTATTGTGACAATGCAAAATATATTATTGTTAAAATGGTAATGAATTTTGTTATAAATTTATTTGCCACAAATAAAATTTTATCACTATAAGTATATTTTATTGTGATAAATATTTTTGTCATAAAAGGTATAAACTATTGTGACAAAATATAAATTGTCACAATATGCATATTGAGATGAGGTTGTTTTGACGAATATGGTGACAAATTGATTTTATAATAATATATTTATAGTGACAAATTTAATATGTGTTGTGACAAATTATTTTGTAATAAAACACCAAATTTCTTGTAGTGACATAATATGTACTTAGAGCATGCTTTGACAGTGTGATAGTAAAAATTTGATTTTATTTTTTTAATTATCATATTTTTCATTATATTATTAACCTCATTCAACAATTTTGATAAATTCATATTAAAAATTTATAATTAACTAAGAAAAAGAATTTTGATTAACATTACAACAACGCCATATATATATATATATATATATATATATATATATATATGAGTGAAACTTTTGAATTGATTAAAATCTTTTGAATTGATTAAAATATCCTTAAGTCCAAGATTAATTTAGATAAAAAAATATAATTAAATTCTATTTGGGTGATTCATGTAGAAAATAATTTCATAAATATTTTTAGAGATCTAATTGTCTTATTACTTATAATAATAACTACATATAATCAAAAGATAAATATGTACCTAAGCGTAATAGGGTTTAATTACATAGAGTTTAATTAAGCGTAATAGGGTTTAATTATATATGCATCAAAAGAAAGTTGGAAAATGCCGGAGAAATTCTCTCTCTCTCTCTGTGTATATATATATATATATATAATTTGCGTGATGGCTGCGATCAGCTGAAAACATACAAATAGATGATCACGAGAACAATGCTTCTCTTATGATTATTTACAGCGTTGAACCAAGACTTTTATCTTTTTGAATTGCGTCTCGGCGCTAATCAACAACGTACGTATGTAACGTATAACTTAATTACAGTCTAAATTGTCATGCTACAGAATTCTCCCTCTATATATATATGATATTGGTTTTGGGTTCGTTTTCATAGAATCAATATCATCAGTTTAATTACTTTCTTTCAAGTTCATAAGTAAGAAGTCATGACATCAGTTTCAATAGAAGCTTTAGCAATGGCTGGCGTAGATTATGTTGAGTGGGGTTTGGATATCCAAGAATGGGAGCTTGGCGACGACTTAGACTTACCTCCTCCTCCTTATTTACTAGCTGAAGAAGACCAAGAACACGGAGAGGAAACCCACTTTAGAAAGAATGAAAGTGGTGATGATGGTGGTGGGTAGAACTTCAATGTGGAAGCTAAACAATGCAGGGATTTTGATGATGAGAGGATGCCTGAATGGTTGAGGGTGACAGTAGTGGTGTTGAAAGCAATTATAATAAGGCTGTTGATGATACGTTGGCTGTCATTTCTGACAACATAATCTGTACTAAACGATAAATATTTTAGCATTTTCAGCCAATGTGATAGATATGTTTATTTTATTTGAGTTCTTTGGTTCTTTTATTATTATTGATTCATGTGTGTATGTAGAACTTTTTCATTTTCGGATAAAAATTATGAATGAGTTACCATTTTGCACTGATGTTAATATTTCTTTGAGTGATATAATGTTACGTTGTTTTAAAACTTTGCAAGTGCTTTTGATAGAATTAATAAAATATAACCGAGTCATATTTTATATTTATTAGAGAGGGAGAGCCTTGGGACTAAAGTTATTCCTTTGACTATCTATAGATTATGGATTTCCAACATGATAATTTCTGTGAGCTCATAATGATGAGATTAACTGCAACTCAAAATTTGATCAGAATTCATTTGAAAAGTTAATTCGAATCTGATTTAATATCATTTTAATTTTTTTTTTTATCAAATTTAGTTATTTAAAGTGACCTAATATGATAAAAAAAAAAATTCAAATATCTTTCTGTATCTAAAAAAGAAAAGAAAAAAGAAAAAAGAAGACCTAATCTAAAATTAACTCAACCCGTTTGTCACTCTAAGCTTAACTAATTAGTGTGCCTTGTCACTACCTCATAATAATCCAACATATTTCACGCAACGATTTTGCTAATGGACTTTTAGTTGAATTATATTAGCCTGATAGTTCAAATGAGTTTAAGAGGTTACAATTTATTTTTGTACAAATTCAAATGAGACTATTTGTTAAATTAAGTAGATACTCAACAATTATTACTTCAAGCCGAAAAAAAAGAAGAGAAGAAACATCAAATTGAAGGCTTAATTTCGTTGGTAAGAAGATTTGCTCTCACTTTATTGATTCGGGATTTGAATTAATCTTTAGTTCAAACAACAAAAAAGAAATAATTTCTAGTTTTCAATAAAATCAAGAAAACAAAAAAAGTATATCATCTTCGATAACAATGTGAGATCATTTTCTACTCTTTCAAGTAAATCTCATGTTCTTAATAGTGTAAGATGTACTATTTCTATGTAGACTGGATTCATCTAATAATTTATTTCATTTTAAATGGTTAAAGAATGTTGAAAAATACTTTTTTTACTCTGAATGTATACACACAATCAATAAAATAATAAATTTGAAAAAGATCTACTTAGACTATATTAATTACTAAGAAAATCTTGAACTACAGCATTATTTTCAAATTTCCACATATTATCAATTTTTTTGTAATAATATACGATATAATAAATTTTTTTAACAGTATTTCTTTGGTATAGAAAAGTACTCCATTTTTATGTTAAAAGTATATTATGTAACATAAAATTTTAAAATACTTAAATTTTATATGATGTAACATAAAATTTTAAAAAACTTTAATTTTTTTAGATCTATTAATATATTATTTTATATAAATATTTTATTTAGTCTTAATTAAATATATACCAGTGATATTTAGATACAAAATTAACCTTGTATTTATTATATAGAAAATTATTTTTTCTAATTAATATATTAAATTTAGAATTAAATATTTAATTATTACACACTTGTACTATTTATCTTTTATTTTATGCCGTAATTTGTACTTTATTTTCATTTTCACTATTTGTATGGTTCATATGGATTCATTTTCTTTTCTTTCAATTTTAACTTTGATTTGTTATATTTAGGATATTTTTAGCAATGTTAAAAATAATTAATGTTTATCACTCATGCTCATATCTTAAAATTTTATAAATAAATAGACAACAATTAATTAATAGTTTTAAATTGTATCATATGTGTTCAATTTTTTAAAAAATTATGGATCAGTCACTGAATATATATACATAATTATTCGATTATTTTATTTTTAGGTGTCAAGTGTCAAACTAGCATGCTCTCAATAACTTAATTCGTTAATAAAAAAAAAATTGTTCCACAGCACGAAATAGCATTCAAAATTCTAAGTTCAAACAACAACAAATAGTGAGAATTCCATATTGGAAATAATCCTCGCAACAACAAAATTATGAGAAATTTGCTAAGAAATAATCCAAAAAATATAATTATCAAACTTGTATCGCATCATGGCATTGATCATCGTTCTGATACCGTACATGGTGAGAATTCCATATTGGAGACTGTCATGTGTATACATGAATATGCAAAGTTGATCACGAGATGGCATTCACCATTCAAAATTGCATCACAAGCTTCCTCTTTTGAATTTCATCTTTTAACATGTGAGTTTGTAATTGGACAATATGAGCTTTTACGAATATATATATATATACCATCCTTAAGAGTATAGTTATTGAAACATCAAATCTATACATGTATAGATGCTTAAAAGGTAAAAATTAAAAAAAAAAAAAAAATCATGTCAACAACAATAGACGCATTAACAATGGTAGGAATAATAAAATTGAAGATCAGATTACGAACTAGTATAATTAGTTTTCGATAGATTTTTACATTTCATTTTAATTTTAAAATATTATAAATATATTTATTTTTAAGATTATTTCAATGATATTTTTTTACATTTTCTTGATTCTTAAACTGATTAAATCAAATCAATTTAACTAATTGATATGAAAACTAATTATTTTTTTATTTTTTAAAATAAGTTTAAAAACAAACAATTCTTGCATAAAATGTTAATAATTTTTTAAAAAAATTTTATAATAAGGAGGCCAATAAAAACTAAAGAATACACATTCTAGGATAAACAATCTCAGTAATATAATCCACAAGAAAGCTAATTAGGTCATTCAGTGGTCTATCCAACTCGTGACATTCCAAGTTCAAAGTAACTCCAAAATATGCTAGCCGTACAAAAAGATTATTGTGGACATGATGAATACAAACATTCCCACTCAGACTAAAAAGGGATACAAATGTTGCTCACTAAACAAGCAGCGTATCTCTCTATTGAGGTATCAGTAGTAATTAGTCGAATAGTACAACTTATATTATTAGATTCCACCACCACTTTGTGACAACCTTATATCCAGGCCAAATATAAATTCCCCACTGTTCAACCAAAGCAATGGAGCCAATGCCTAGATTAAAAGCAATGCCACCTAGCCAAGCCCCCCATGCGAGAGCTCAAAAGATCCCTTGCAGTTGCCTTACCTATTGTAACACTAAAAAAACCATCAGTAGTCACTTTACCAGAGAACTCATCTCTGGAAATTGCCAACCAGAGATAAGTTGGTGTAAAATACATGAGTATCATAATCAAAATCAACAATAGAATCTTGGGACTAAGAATCTTCCCTTTTAATGATGATAAAATTTGATAAAAAATTTCAGTACATAAGTTGTGCAGAATTGATCCTAGAATTACTAATAAATTATCATAGATGGCATCCTAAATTGGACTAGATGTAAATGAAAATAAACTCTATATTATAATGTATTATAATTTTTCTAAGCGTCATCTTAAAGAACTTACCTCCACATAGTTGTAATTATTTATATGTTCCAATAACTATATGTCATGTTTTATTACATAGATATATGTACTAATTTTTTTAAATATATATATTTATTTGTTTCATGAATATCTTTACACATTTTCTGAATACATAGACATATGTTTTATGTTTTTAACTATATCTATATTTTTTTTTATCAAATATACCTTAGATTAATTATTTTTCTTTAATTAATTATTAATATATTGCATATTTTGCATTAAGCATAAGTAAGTCCATAAATCCATAATTTGTATAACTAAACTTTTATTAAGTTATAAGATCTCATAACAATAAAATTAGTTTAATCCAACATTATAAAAAAAGGTTTCATTCCTATGTACTTCATCTTGTTGAAGATATCATATACTACATAAAATTTATCATATATGCACTACATAAAATTTGCATCATGGAAACTGAAACCATACAAATGGATGATCACGACAACAATGCTTCTCTTATAATTATTTATAAATTATCTACTCTTATTGTGCATCGTTCTCTTTCTACGTTGGACCAAGACTTTATCTTTGATTTCTAGGAGCTAATTAACCTAACCGCGATTTTTGCCAATTAAGGAATATGGAAAAGTAGTCTTCAACGTGCGTACGTATATCTGAGTTAGTATCAAAATTGTTATGCTAAAGAATATATATATACACACACACACACTTCATCTTGTTAAAGATATCATATAACAGAAAATTTGCGTTATGGCTAAGATCAGCTAAAAGCACACAAATGAATGATCACCAGAACAGTTCTTCTCTTAAGATCATTTTCAACGTTGAACCAATACTTTATCGTTGATTTCTAGGAGCTAAATAACCCAACCGTGACTTTTCCAACTTCGGAATATGGAGATGTAGTCTCCAACGTATGAACATACGTGTATAACTCAATCACTAGAAAAATTGTCAGACTACAGAACTCTCTCTCTCTCTCTCTCTCTCTCTCTCTCTCTCTCTATATATATATATATATATATATATATAATTTGGGTTCATTCTCATAGAATCTATAATCATCAGTTTAATTACTTCTTATCAAGTTCATAATTAAGAAATGAAATCAATTTCAGTAGGAGCTGCAAAATAAAAAGAAGAAAGGAATTGAGAGAAGAGTAATTGAAGGAAATTTGTTTATTTTCCTTTATTAAATAGTGTACACAGTAGCGGTATTTATACCACTTATACAGAGGATGTTAGCTAAGATAATTACAAAATAATTAAGAGAATAAATACAACAAGATTGCAGTATATCAATAAGTAGGTAGTTGTGTAATCCAAGGGCAGTAGCTGGTAGCAGCTGCACTAACACCTCCAATATATTTCTTCTTTAGCAAGCAATCTCTCAAGGCGACACTCCAAGGAAAATATTTCCTGCATGTAATTTGATCTTAGATTTTTAAAAGGCTTAGAAGCAGCGGCAAATTCTTGCCCTTTAAATATTTCATGAAATCCTTTTAGCTTTTTATTTTTTATTTTTTATTTTTTATTTTTTATATGTATATTTTTTGTTCTAATTTGAAAATTTTATAACTAAGCCCCCTCAAATTTTTAAAACTCTTTTATTTTATATATTCTACCAATAAACATTTTAATTATACTCCAAATTTTAATTTATATATATATATATATATATATATATATATATATATAAACTATAAAATTTATATTATTTAATTATAAAATATAAAAATAAATAAAAAGTTTAATTTTATTTTTAAAAAATATTTTCGTCCTCTACAAATTTAAATCCTAGATTGGCCACTACTTAGATATTATTCTTTTGGGGAATAATTGTCTAAACAGAGCAAAATCATGCCTTATGAAAATATTTCTTAAAACTATGATAACTGAATCTTTAAGCTAATTTCTTAACTTATGAAGATTGAAAATAAATATTAAAATTGCATTATTAAAATCTAGAGCAAAATAATAAGCATATACATATAAGAAATAAAATTAAAATATTAATTTATTAAAAAAATATAACAAAACGAGATTAAATTTAGAAACAAAGTCAACATTGATATCATTTTTATTTTAACTTTTATGGGCTTGAAAATTAATTTTTAATGAAATAATTGCATAAAAAAGTAAATCATATCTTGGGAATTTTTTTAAAAATTATAATTACAGCAAACGATTCTTTAAGATGAATTTCTAATTTGTAAGTTAAGTAGTATTTAACTTATGAGTTTAATTAATTTTAATATAAATTTTTTTATTTTCTAAAATAAGATAGTGATTTTAATATACAGTTATTTGAGAAATGATAAGCATTCATTTAAAACTGAATTTAAAATCATTATAAAAAAATTGAATGATTTTTATGATAATATTTTTTAAAATTATAATGAACAACTCTTTAAAATGAATTCCAAATTTGTGACTTAAATAGTTTCTAATTTGTGAGCTTTACCAAATATTTTTCTAATATAACCTTTCGGTTTTATAAAAATAATGCCATATGATAATATAAAAACTTTATTAATACAATTGTTTGTTAAATAATAAATATTCATTTAAAATTAAAATTAATTAGATATATTGATTAGTGATTTTTAAAAAAACGTAAAGATAATCACACTTTTTTTTTTGTCATTTTTAGTTATCTTAACACTTGATGTGCAAATAATTTATTATTTCCCTCCGGTTGATTATTGCCTTTTTCTGTCACTGTCATGTGAGAGAAAAACCTAGGGAAAGGGAGGAGTGCAAGGAAGAAGAAGACTCTTACAAAACTTTTTTTTATTTTTTTAAAGTTTTTCACACTCAAAACGATATCATTTTAAGTGAGAAGGAAACAAAAAAATTTTTTGGCACTTACTCAAACGACGCCGTTTTGAGTAAGTGACCAAAAAAAAAAGTAAGAGACCTATTTAAGGCACTCTCCCAATTCAAATTTTCTCCTTATTTTCATTCAATGTTCACATTTTGCTTCAAAATATATTTGAGTTACTCTTCCAAATTTTAGTTTTCATCAATTATTTAGGCTAAACTATCAAATATTTAAAGAATTTACACTCAATTTTGGATTCAATCAAAGATGAGTTCTAACCATTCTTTTTCAATTTTCTATATTTTTTATTTTTCTCATATTTTTATATTTTAAATTCACTTAGTTTTACATGAAAAATATGACATTCGCTTCTTTTCCTTTTATATTTCTTAAAAATTGTGAATTGATTGAATTTGAAATAAAAACTCTAATTCAAAAAAAGGAAATTTAAATTAAAAATATATTGTGAATTAGGAATTCCAATTTAAATTAAAAGTATATTGTGAATTAGAAAATACAAATAGAAAATTTATTACGAATTAGAAAATTTAAATCAAAAGTATATTGTGAATTTATTACAAATTAGAAATAGATAATTTAAATTAAAAATATATTATGAATTGTGAATTATAAATCCTAATTGATTTATTGTGAATAAAAAATATTGTGAAGTTATAGTAAAATAGAAATTTTATTAAAATATATTACAAATAATTAATTTATTGTGCATTATAAATATAAAAGTCCAATTAAAAATATATTATGAATTGAATTGAAAATTTTATTGGTTTGTAAATTATGAATTGTGATTGAAAATTTATTGTTTTGTGAATTGTGATTAAGTAACATGAATTTATTTTGTTTGTTTATCTATGGTAGAATATGAAGAAGTTTCTTTAAATGAATCCGTAGTATTGAATATTCGAATGAGTCTAATGTTTTTGAAGGAAGTAGTAGTAGAAAATAATTTTGTGCGAAATTTAATTTAGATGATTTGTTAGTGATCCAAAATTGCATAAACTAATTGAGTAGTTTGATGTTGCTATCTTTGTCAACCAATTGATCATAATTATCTAAAAATCTAGTTTGGTAAACAAGCAAAAAGTTTTCAAGATAGTTGGCTTAAAAAGTTTGTATGGTTAGAGTATAGCATATCAAAATATATGACATTTTGTTTTTTATGCAATTTTTTCAAAACTCCAAATAAAGGTGATCGATTTGTAGAGGATGTCTTTCATGGTAGAACCGGAAATTAATTTTAGGAGGGGCTTACTCACTTTTGAATATAAAAATTTTTTGATATAATTAAATCAATATTTAACAATTAAAATACCAAAAAGATAAGTATAAAATCAATAAAAATATATAAATGAACATGCTATAAAAAGTGACTATTGATTGACGCTTAAACTATTGGTATTGGTCATACAACTAAAAGGAACCAATAATATCATCTAAATTAAATTCTGCACGAAATTATTTTCTACTACTACTCCCTTCATAAGCATTAGGCTATTTCAAAACTCAATACTGCAGATTCGTTTAAAAAATTTGTCCATATTCTGCCATAGATAAACCATCAAAATAAATTAATGTTACTTAATCACAATTCACAAAAAACTCAATTTTTGTAAACAAAAAAAGAAAAAAAAATTATCTTGAAAACAAAAATCAGTCTTGTTATTTTTTCACAAAATCCTTAGGCTGAATAACCTACTATTATTCTTGGTCAATATATTTGCATGAATTCCATATTTTACAATCATAGTCATAAGTTAAATTTCATAAAACATTGCTTTTTTCCAAAGCTAAAATACATCTATGGTGCGATAATGCATTATTTATTTTTGGCTAAAATTATACAAAATAATTTCAGGCAAAAATTCTGAAGCATTTGTGCAAACTTCCGGTTTATCTTCAAATTAATTAGATAAAGTTTACCTAAATCAATCAATTAATTAGTTTTCATTATCAAAATTGCAAATTCCATCAATAAATCATTTTTACACAAAGTCATCATTTTTAAAATTTTTCATACCGATTAACTCACTATTAATCTTGGTCAAAACTTTCTTCTACTAAATCACCATCAAAATTCTATTCTCATTAGCTAAGAATAATTTTGTTAGAATAAAATTCATCTCTCAAGTCAATTTCCACAATAATATTTCACAAACATTCGCTCAAATAAAATCTAAGTTTTTCACCAAAATCAAACAATTTCAATTTAGGCTAAAACTTGTAGATTACTTCTTCATTCTCTGATTAATTATTCTATAGCTAAAGCCCATTTTCACTCTTTATAATTTGCATATTCAAACAACCAAAATTTATGGATTATACTAATTTGGCCATAAAATATTAGTTTCAAGCCAAAAGTTTTGTCAAACTGCAACATGTTTGAATAATTTTCAAACACATCATTTCCTTAATTTTCTTTCAAAAATCATCAAAATCTGTTTATCTATCTATCATTTTATTGTTCAAAAATTGTGTGCAATTTAATTTTATTCAAAATTATTTAATTTTAGGCCAATTTATCAAAATTATCCAATGTTATAACAATCAAAACTCATCAAATCCACTAAGAATCTCTTCAAATTGGTTTTTAGATTTAACATATCCATAACAAAATTCATCTAAAATAATCATTTTGAATAAGAAATTGCTCATAATTGGAATGATTTGAAAAAAAAAAACTTAATTATGTTATTGGATAAGAACTTGTTAGAGGATGAGGATGAAGATAAAGATAGAGATAGGGAGAGGTGTCTAGCCAATGGCAAGAAAGGTCTAGTAGGTGGAGGATGTAGAACAACAAGTGATAGTGCCTCGAGCGATGAGGCAACAGCCACCGTGCACGCGAAAATGCACATTTGTGCATGCATATGGTTGCCCATGCTTGGTTGGTGGCAACATCAATTGTCGATTGCAACGCTTGACTGATGACGACTCTTAGACGAAGATGGGAGCTTTCTTAGCCAATGTTTAATGGTGTTTATGGTAGTTTTTGAGAGAATTGATGTGAAGAAGGTGAAGAGTTCAGAGAGATTTTTTAGGGGAGAGTGGAAGATGAATATATTAAGATATTTTTAAAATTAATGGTGCGATAGTACGTAAAAGGGCCAAGTTAGGTGCAAACAGTAAGCAACCTTCGTTTGGGGATATCAACACTTCTCTCATGAAGGATATTATCCCATCCTTAATGGCACAGACTAATGATGTCGTTTTGGTATGTATGCCTTCTCATGCTGAAACTCATAAAATTATTTGTAATATGGATTCTACTAGTGCTTCAAGTCCATATGGATTTAATGGGGCTTTTTAGTTCACTAATGGGATATTGTTGGTTAGGATGTCTACTCATTAGTAAAATTATTTTCAATTTGGTTCTTTTCAAAACCAAGTCTTAACTCAAGTCTTTTGATTTTGATTCCTAAGGTGGTAGGGGCTAATCTTTATTGATAAATGTACGCCAATTGTTTTAAGCAATTTTTGTAAAAATTATTACAAAATTTTTAGTTGATAAACTACCATTAATCATTGCTAAAGTTTTTTTTCCAACTCAATTTAGCTTCATTCCAAATTATCATATTGAACATCACATCTTAGCCACTTCTAAATGTGCTAATTTATTGGGTTGACATTCTTGGGAAGGAAACATGGCAATCAAATTAGATATCTGTAAGGCATTGATTCTTTAAGTTGGAATTTTATAATTAAGGTTTAGCTTGCGTTAGGTTAGATTCCATCTTTCAATGATTCTTAACGGGTCGGTTAAAGGTTAACTTTCTTGTTAGCAAGGTGTCCATCAAAGAGATCCTTTTTCGCATCTTTTCTTTTGTACTCAGTCATTGGCTTTTGAAGTTGGAAAACATGGGTCAGCTAACTTCATTATCTATGAGTTAAAAGGTGGTGGCTCTATCGTATCTTTTGTATAGAGATGATGTGTTGATTTTTTACAAAGCTTCAATGCCTAAACTTGAGTTATTGAACCATGTTTTTTCAACCTATAGGGCTCTTTTTGGTTAGCAAGTGAAAATTGGGAGAAATTTAAAGCTTTTTTTAGTCTTTATATTTCTCCTAGTTAAGTGGGTGTTAAATAAAGCTCTATGGTTCTTTGATAATCACTTTCTGGTTGTGAAAAAGGTTTCAGGCACTGAGTAACCATCCTCTATCAAATTCTTTCATACCCCCATATGGCTTAAAGCTTATGATTTACCCTTAGACATGATGAATGAAAAAATAGCGAAGGCCTTAGCTAACCGTAAGGGCAAATTCCTTCAAGTTAAAGGAGTAGAGATTAATTGGAGAAGGTTTATCTACTTCAAATGCCTTTTTGATCTATGACAGCCTCTGAAGAAAGGAATTCGGGCTAACTCTCAAGGTGCTACTTCTTTCTGGGTCCCTATCAAATATGAAAGTCTACATGTCTTTTGTTTCTTCTACAGTCATTTTGAGCATGTATTGAGAAACTGTGATAGTGTGGAGGACATGGACATTGCCAAAGTATCATGTAGTTTTGATGAAATGGTGAAAGCTTCTCCTCTCAAGAAAATCAATCAGATCTTCTGATCCTTCTAGCAAAGCTAGGAGGCCCTTTTTCTCTAAGCCTTCATATGCAACTATAAAGTAGTCCACGCCTCCACCAATCTGTACCAACCTCTGACCTATCTGCCTTCCATGTTGACAACTTAAAAGACTAATGGATAAAGGCAACCATTGATACCTTACACCTTTTGTCTATTAATTCTACCCTCACTAAAGAAAATCTCCACCTAAATCTCCCACTAATACACCTCATGGCTAAACGAAACTAAAACATGTAAAATGCTAAACCAACCTCATTTGTACCTCTCAAAACAACCTTATCCACTAGTCCATCTAATCTATCCATACTCGAAATACCCTTCTTAACCATCAAAACCTCGACATGTTCACCTATTATTGGTAGTCCAAGTGATTACCAATAGAAAGCTCGGGATTCAAGCCTAATCGTGAACACAACTAGCCCCATCTTGACACCAACCACACCTTTAGCTATCATGACTCCGTCTATACGCCCTACTATAACTTTCATTAAACATCAATCACCAATCTCTTTTAACTACCTATCCAAAGAAAAAACCCAAACTTAGAAGAAATTAGCTTGAAAAATGTCTAATCCTAATACCCAAATCCTGCCTAAAGCCTGGTACTAAACGTGACATGGAGTCACAACCTCTAGTGACAAAGGATATAACCCATGAAAGGTTCTCCAAAAAGTTTAAAGTTGTGACTGGAGATGAGGCTCATAAGTTTGAGATTATAGCGACGAAGATTGCATTGCAATCTCACCGATAAATATGAGTCTCCTAAGTTGGAACTGTCATGAGCTAGAGAATTAGGCGACAATTGGATGGTTGAGGAGATTTATGTCCTCTCAAGATCCCATTCTGGTTTTCTTGATGGAAACCAAATGCAGGAGATATGAGGCAATTGGGATGAAGTTGGGGTTTTACAAACGACATTGATGTAGGATGTGAAGGCTATGAAAGGAGTAGGAGGGATGGTCTTAGTATAATATGGAAAGACTCGATTGATGTTACATTGTTATCTATGTCCCTCAATCATATTAATGTTACCATTATAGTAGGTCTGAATAATGATGATTGGAGACTTACTAGTGTGTATAGGTGGCCTTTCGATGGTAAAAAAAATATCAAACATGGGATTTGATGCTCTCCCTTAAAGACATATTTGATTTACCGTGGATGATGATGAGAGATTTTAATAATATTCTTTTCAGATTTAAGAAGGAAGAAGGTAGATAGAGATCCCTTGATTCTTTTAAACCCTTTCATGATGCTCTTTCTTATTGTGAATTGGATGATTTGGGATATCAATGTCTATCTTACACCTGATACAATGGTCAAGCTAGGATTGACAATATTTTAATGAGACTGGATAGATGTGTCGGCTCTATGGAGTGGGTCTTTTTGTTCTTAGAGTATAAGATTATGAATCATGCACAGGTTTGCTCGAAGTACTCACCTATCCAAGTTTTTCTTTCTAACAAATTCTTTAAAAGAAATAGGAAGAAAAGAGTGTTTAGATTTGAGGTGATGTGGCTTAGGGAAAATGACTGTAAAGAGATTATTTTGAATGTTTAGGATACTATAGGCGCAGGGACAGGTGTTTATGAAAAAATACATTCTTATGGTTTAGCACTGCAAAAGTGGAGTTCTTTAAATTTTGGGAATGTTAGCATGGTATTACAAAAGTTAAAATTTGAGTTGTTTGGTTTACAGGGTTTAGGGAAATCACATGAGGTTGTAAAGAAGCAATGGGAAATCTAAGGTAAAATATCTGAATTATTTTATAAAGAGGAGATCATGTGGAAGCAAAGGACAAGTGTTGATTGGCTTAGGGAGGGAGATAGAAACACTAGTTTTTTTCATTCTAAAGCTTGCCAAAGGAAGTGGAAGAATGTGATTATAAGCATTATTGTAATGCAAGAGTGTGGAGAGATTTGGAAGAGGATATTGCAGCTACTTTCTAGGCATATTTTAAGGATTTGTTTATGAGTTGTGAACCTATTTTGGGTGATGAGGTGTTTGCTTGGATTCCTATGAAAGTGTCCCTAGATATGAATTATTTCTTCCTAGAGAAATTCACTAAAGATGAAATTGAAGCTGCCTTGTCCCAAATCCATTCCTTCAAAACTCCTGGTCCTAATGGTATGCCTACACTTTTCTATAAATCTTTTTGGCATGTTATAAGCCATGACATTATTTCCTACGTGTTAGATGTCCTTAATAATGGGGTAGACCCTACTGTTCTTAACTCTACTTTTATTGTTTTAATTCTTAAGCTAAAAAACTTCATCTTTCCAAAAGATTTTAGGCCCGTAAGTTTATGTAATATTATTTTCAAAATCATCACTGTGACAATTGCTAATAGACTCAAGATTTTTCTCCTCAATATTATTCATGATTGGCAATTGGCTTTTACTCCCAGTTGGTTAATTACTAATAATGCTCTTCTTACTTTTGAGATTTTTCATCATATGGAAAATAAGAGGATAGGGAGAAAAGGTCTAATGGCCCTTAAGCTTGACATGAGTAAAGCTTATAATAGAGTGGAATAAGAGTTTTTAGAGAAAATTATGCTTAAATTAGGGTTTGTTGGTAATTGGGTCTCCCTTATTATGAGATGTGTCAGGACTGTCTCTTACTTTGTTTTGGTTAATGGACAGCCCCATAATGCCTTTAAACCTAGTAGAGGTTTGAGACAAGGGGATCCGTTGTCACCTTATTCTTATTATGAACTGAATTTCTCTCTTATGCTCTTCATAATGCTAAATGCACTATTATGGGCATTGAGATCTGCAGGCAAGCCCCCTTCATTTTACATATTTTTTTCACAAATGACAGTATTCTTTTTGGCAGAGCCTCTTTAGCTAAAGCATATAAGATTTTTGATATCCTGAAACTCTACGAGCTACACAGGTAAAAAAAAAATCAACTTAGATAAATCAAAGATAAGCTTTTGTGCCAACGTTCTAGACGCTCTCAAGAGTAGCATTATTGTTGTGATGGGTGTGAAGATGGTGCAAAGTCCTGCAAAATATCTTGGTCTTCCAACAACTATTGGGAAGTCAAAACGATAAGTTTTTAACCTTCTTGAAGCAAGAGTGCATGCGAAAATGAGGGGCCGGAAGCAGAGATGTCTCTCAAGAGCAAGCGGAGAATTTCTAGTAAAATCAGTCATCCAATCCATCCCAGCTTGACGAGTTGTTTCAAAGTCCTTATAGCTATATGTGATAAGATCAATTCTTTGACTTCTAATTTCTAGCTGGGCAGCTAAGGGGACGAGCACAAAATTCATTAGGTTTCATGGCAAACTCTTACATTAAGCAAAAGAAAGGGAGGAATAAGCTTCAGAGATATCCACACTTTCAATATGGCCCTCCTAGCTAAACAATTTTTGAGATTGATAAGCAATGACACTTCACTCCTAGCAAGGACTTTCAAAGCCAGATAGTTCCCATCTAGCTCAGTTTTGGAGGCACAATATGGTTACAACCCGAGTTATACATGGAGGAGTTTTAGTTGGATAGCAGATACATCATTAATCAGGGTAGTAAGTGGATAGTAGGTGACGGGGAGAATATCAAAATTTGGCTCGACCCCTGGTTGAAAGAGATGCAGCAGTTTCGGATTTGGTCTCTTCCGGCTTTTCATGACCAAGAGGCTAAGGTTTGTTCGATATTTTCTAAAGATGGCCTTTTTACTGTCAGAAGTGGATATCACCTAGCTGTGGACTTGAAGAGGAGGGACGCAGCGTCTGATAATGGGGCAGGGGCTGCATCGGACCCCTTTTAGGCTTCTTTGTGGAAGATTCACGTTCCTCCATAGTTTGCAACTTTATATTGAAAAATGAGAGATTAACATGCTAAACTTCACTAATTCTTTTACAAGGAGATCATATTGAAAAATTTTGTAGTCACATTAAGATGTCCACTTTTGTTCCACCTGCTAAGGAAAATAACCTCTCCATGGTTACCATTTCATGGCAAATATTGTTCTAATGTTTCATAACTTTTGTTAAGGTGTTTAATCGCCTCTATTCATATTTCATAAATCATCTTATCTTGTTTTATATCAAATAGCATGTTTGCACTCCCTTAGTTTAGTCTTTTTATCCTATGTCAAGAATCCAAGAAGAAAGTAAAACCATTTGATTTTTGAAATACTGATATCAATGCTTCCTCTTTGTTTCTCTTAATTAAGCTAACATCATGGAGTGGAATCCCTCTTCAATTCCTCATTCTACCGACTTCATTGCACATGTTATCATAATTTTCTATAACTTTTTTTTTCTTTTATGTTATATTTCATAACTAACATATTCTCTAGTAATTATAAGTCAATGTGGCCTCTTTATTCATCCTAATGAAGGTTACATATGGAAAAAAAAATTCATCTTTTTCTACCTTTTTTTGTTGACTCTACTACTTAAATTTTTCTACTGTTTCATAACATATATTAATGTTTTTTTTTTTTTACGACTTCCATGTGTTGTGGAAGTCCCTCCACATGAAGCGCCCATAATCATTAAAAAAAAAAATAAAGGAATGAATGCTTAGCCATGAAGCAATACTACTTCATCACCAAGTAAATTGGCTTAAGGTGGTAACATGCAATTCAACTGACTTAGGCCTTTGATTTTGCCAATAAATAGGTAACAAGGCATTGTGTAATGGATGATGGTGAGACCATCACATGTGTGAAAGCAAAATCTCAAGCTTGTGAGAGTCAAAGAAAGAGTAAGGGGTTGCTTCTTTGTATATTTATGTAAAACTAGTTGAGAGTTTTAAATATTTGGTGAGAGAGTTTTAAATATTTGGTGAGAGGGTTTACAATTTTTTTGTCCAAAAATTATAGTGTGTTGCTATAAGAGTTATAGTGAATTACTCATTGTGGATCATGGATGTAGGTTTATTGAGAAACCAAACCAAATAAAATTCTTATGTTGTCTTTTATTTATTTATTTTACTTTCGTTACGCATGTGAAAATTCTTGAAAATTTTCCAATAAGTGGTATCAGAGCTTGGTTCTTATTATGAGATAGAGAGAAATTTTCAAGACAAAAGAAAATTGTGTTGTGAATAGTGTCAAGTAATATTCACCGAGACCTACTGTGGAAATTTTAAAAAGGGTCTTTTAATAGCAGATGCTTTTGTAGATACCATGAAAAATAAATTGAAATTTGCAATCCCTTTATTTGATGGAAAGGACAATACTACTCAATGGTAGAGTACAATCCAGGATATTTTGGTGCAACAAGGTCTTGATTTGGCTTTGGAGGAAGAAAAGCCAAAGAGTGTGGTTAAGACTGAATGGAGAACTATCCAAAGAAGGTTGTAAGCATCATCTAATTAGCACTTGCTCCATTTTGTCAAATTTCAAGTAATCAAATAGACATTACCAAATGCATTGTTTGACAAATTAGAAGAGATATATATGTCAATCATTAACTAACCCATTGTTCATAAAAATGGAGATGTATTCACTCAAGATAGGAGAAGGAGAAAACCTCAATGACCACATCAATAAATTTAATTAGCTAGTGTGCTAGTTGATAAATGTTGATGAAAAAGTTAAAGTTGAAGAGCAAGCGTTGCTCTTGCTTGTTTCTTTGCCTAAATCTTACAAGCTATTGGTGCAAATAGTGTGTGCTGAAAAAACTACACTGAAATTGATTGAGTTGACAACAGTGCTAAAAGAAAATGAGAGAATGATGAGGGTTGAAAATACGTCAACTAGGAGTGAGGGTCTAGCACTAACTGAAAGTAGTGAGAGAGAGAGGAGTCAAAATAAAAGGAGAGATGATCAGAAAATAAGATCAAACTCTCGGTTGAGAGATTATAGTAATATGAAGTGCTATTACTATGAAGAGACTGGTCACATACAAAATGGATGCCCAAAGTTGAAAGAAGACTTGAAGAGTCTTAAGTAGCTGAAAGAGAAGATGAAGGGTAAGCCAAAGATTGATGATGATTCCTCAAATGTGGTCAAAACCAGAGATGAGTAAAAAGGTGAATTCCACCTAGTGCAAGAAGAAGATGTTGTTGATGGTTGCTTTAGTAAGAGTAATTTTAATTGGACGGAAAACAGTAAAGTTAAGAAGAACGAGAAAATTGAGAAACTGGTCCAATTTTCTGATAAGGTTGTGGAATGTGAAATTTTAAAGTAGTGTGTTACATTAGTGAAGAAGGGGGAGCACTCTAAACTAGTTCTTAAAAAGACCATTAAACCTCATAATATAGAAGACTTCTGCTTTGGGGGAGCACAAAGAGACTATATTCACAGGAAGAAATTGTGAAGAAGTTGCAGCTACAGTTGAGCTCTCCATGTTGTCGAGAGGAGGAAAATTATTATGGAAGTCCCTCCACATGGAGGGCCCATAATCATTAAAAGGGAAAAAAAAATGAATGAATGTTTAGCAACTAAGCAATACTACTTCATGGCCAATTCAAATTGGCTTAATGAGGTAACAAGCAATTCAACCAAATTAGGCCTTTGATTTTGCCTATAAATAGGCAATAAGGCATTGTGTAATGGATGATGGTGAGACCATTATGTATGTGAAAGCAAAATCCCAAGCTTGTGAGAGTTAGAGAAAGAGCATGAGGTTGCTTCTTTAGGTTTATTTAGAGCTAGTTAAGAGTTCTAAATATTAGGTGAGAGAGTTTATAATTTTCCGTCCAAAAATTGTAGTGCGTTGTTGTAAGAGTTATAATGAATTATCTTTTATAAATCGTGGATATAGTTTTATTGATAAATCAAACCACATAAAATTCTTGTATTACCTTTTATTTATTATTTATTTTGCTTCAATTGCGCATGTGAAAATTCTTGAAAATTTTCCAACACCATGTTGATATTTCATAACCAACATTGTACTATTTCATAATATAGATCTATAATACATTTACTTAGTTTATGCCTTTTTATCTCACACTAAGTATCCAACATTCACGTAAAACTATTTCGGTCTCCACCAACTGCTATAATTCAATGTGGTCTCGTTATGCATCTTGATCAAGCTTACAACATCATAGACAAAATATGAAACCCCCCTCCCCTCTCTCTCTTAATCCTTTCTACTAACTCCATTGCTTATAATTTTCTAATATTTATAATTTATGTTAATATTTTTCATCTTTTCTATTGGCATTTCATAACCAACATCGTGTTGTTTCATAAACAATATATTGTTTGTTTTCTCTTAATTTATTCTTTATTCCTTTATCCCATGTTGATTAAATGGATAAGATATGAACCAAGAATTCGTAAGTTCTATCTTGATGAAGTGGCATGCATGGGATCTATCATATCCTCACGTAAGATCACTAAATTCACATGTATCCAGAAAATGAACAAGGGTAAAGAAAGATTAATAATCGGTTTATAAACACATTGTTCATTTCATACATATCAAATCATATTCTAAACTTAATTTTTAGTCGCCAATGCTACTATCACAATCTTATCGAATTGGTCACAAAAGTATACTTAAAATTCAACAATTGGAGTGACCTCAAAAAACAAGATAAGAAAACAGCTCTTACACAATCATTCTCTTATATGTAACCACAATTATAACTCACAGATTTCTAAACTTGAGACTCAAATTTATAATTGACTAACTTTTTCATCCTTTATATCTCATCTCCAAATATCATATCCTCCATCCTATGGGGGGTTGGGGTGTGAAAGTTAATTAATAATTTTATATACAAAAAATCACAAAATTTAAGGTAAAAATAGAAACTAGTATATTAAATCCCTTATTAATATTCTTAATATTCAAATCCAAAAAGGAACACAGTTAAAAATTAATAAAAATAGTTTGCCATCTGTATTAGTGAATTTATAACCTGAAATCAAATCTTCAGATATTGAGATTTGAAAATTATTCACTTACCCTTCCGAAGAAATATGAAACTACTATATATGATCAACTAATATGACAAGAAAAGTGAACAAAAAGAAATTGAAAATCCACATTGAAAAATCTTATTAGGAGAAAATGAGATTTGGTAAACCTAGATGGTATTTGTCTTCATTGCACATATTTGCAACTTTCTTATAACTTATAAGCACTAAAAAAAAAAATATTGAAAAGTCTATTGAAGATTAGATAATATGTATTTCAAGTGAAACTTTCTCCTTTTATACTAATAGAAAAGAGTAGATTTTTTTCTTCATTCAACTAATAAATAAACTCACTACTTTATTAAATGAATTTACTTGATTTAATAAAGCAATACATGAGTTTCTTATGTATTTATTGTCCCATTTACTAACAATGTTTGAAAAAAACAATTTATTAATGAGTATAATAATATTTCATCTTCTCAGTTATAATTTTATTTATTTAAAATCAGTAATCTATTTTTTTTGTTAGTACAATTTTATTTATTCAAAATGAGTAATCTCAGTTACTACAATTTTTTCTATAATTATATACCTGTAATTTATGTAACAAATGCTTTAGGTATTAGTCGAGTACATTTAGCATTTATTGATTTAATAAATCTAAATCAATGGAGGATGTTTGAGTATATTAATTGTTTTTATCTAGTGACCTGGGGGCACTTGTTAACTGGACCTATTTTATGTTGTAGCCCACCAATCCACTGAAACCATGTACTATCCAAACCCAATGAATGCATGAACAAAGCTACTGTAAAAGGACCTGAAAACTTACTATTAACCTAAATGAGAAATTAGATGTTTCTACTTACAATAAGATCTCTGCTATAAAAGCATTATTGCTCATATGGTTGTTAAAGCTCAAGGAGTGCTTGAGGGGCAAGACACACCAAGCTCAAAGGCCAGTGTCTCTGCAGCAAAGAAACTGCCGTTGTCACGGGTTCGCGCTTTACTATTTTAGGCGCACATCTCTAACTTCATTGCCATCTAGATATTTTTTGCCGGAAAACACCAACACCACTGGTATCAAGGCTATTCGATATGCTCAAATTCAGTGTCAGCACACTGAGGTTCAGTGATGTGATCGGGAAGTCAACAACTATGTCCATTTCCAATGACTACACGCCTGAAATTTGTCTCCGTTCTTATTTTAATTCTTCTCTAATTCTTTCTCCTCCCTTCCCTTAGTATTTTTGAGTTATGCACTTATATATTTTAATTATAAAGTTTCTAAAAATTTTATTTATTTTGCATTTCATATCCCCAAGCACCTGTCTGCATCTAGGCCTTGAGTTTTTGATAACTATGAACGCCCCTCACTCCGGCCATTTAGAACTGCTCTCAAAGCACTTACCAGCTAGAGCAAAAAATTCTGAATGTTCCACCATCGACTCTACTTCATACTAGACTCAACTATGTCCATTTTTCAGGCATCTTTAGCTTCCAAAATATGATATTATTTATAATTAATAATGAGACATAAAAAAATCACAAAGGCTGAAATTGATTCCGCACTAATAATAAAGACAAACAAGGACCTACAGAAAATTTAAACCTATTTCTACCATGCCATCTGAAATGAATTCATTATAATTACATCATAACATCTATAAATGCAGTTCCTTTACAACATTACAATAAATTGTAAACAATCTTGTAATTAGTCATCAACCACAAAGCTTGCAGCTTTGCCAGAAGCCTGAGAAAGATTATCAATTTTCTTATTGGACATCCAAAACATAATGTCTTCTAACATAGACATTGATAGAAAATATGTTATGGCAAGCCAAATGGAGTAATAAATGGATGTGAACCATCAAATGAAAAGCTAGACGGAAAAGAACTTACAATGGAAGAGTGTTTCAATATAGAAATACTGCAGATATTGTTTCCTTGGTCACGGGAGAGAAGAAGCCTCACATGTGGAATGCTTTTCCAACTCTCTCCAAGTGCTGGTTTGGGTTGACCTCCCTCTCCAGTCACCATATGATTGGTCACCTTCAACAAATATTTCACAAGGTATTATCAACGAAGACAAGCATTGACAACCACCTAAATCCTCACTAATATCAAATCAATCCATGAACATAAACCATGATAGATATGAAAAGTAACACTTGACTTCTAACTCACTAATTATAATAATTAACAAATCTGCCTCTATGAGGCAAAACGAGTTTAAGAAAGAATCTATATTTCACAAGGTGTGGGCAAAAGCAAATATCAATTTGACATAAAACTCTGGTTAAAAAATAACAGGAAGATTAATAGCATTACAAGAGGAATAACTGTTAAAACAGATGAAAGAGAATAACTGATCACCAAAGGAACAAAAAATTTAGCAAACTAGAGAACTGTTATCATAGAGAAAGAGAGAGAGAGAGAGATACCATCTAATCCTTGGCATGCAAATAAATTGACAAACTAGAGAACTGTAACCATAGAGAGAAAGGGAGAATCTTATAGTTGGCATGCAACTAATCTTGCAATTTTAAGAGCAAAACTCACTACTACTGCAATATTATGCTCGTGTGCCAACTTCTTCAGCAAAAAGCCAGCAGATGTCATCAGAGCATGTCCTGTATTAACACATCAAGCAAAAATCTATGAGTTTCTATAAGCAAGTTAATTCCTCGTACAAAATTCCAGAGGAAATAATATTGACCATCTTTCCCTCAGCAATATGCTGGACATATTTACTTGAGATAAAAAAAAAAAAATGTATAAACAGAAAATAATTAGTGAGCGAGAAGAGAAACAAAGTAAAGAAAATAAAGACAAAGATTTATATCACCCACCTCAAAAAAAAAAAATCTGTTAAGATATAAGCCACCCAAGGTCTGCTTGGCATATATATGTGCTTGTATATATGTACGTATGCATTATGATTGTGATGTCTTAAGGAGAAAAACAGGTGCAGCAACAAGTGAACAACTGGTATTTTCACAAAAACAAATTTTGAATGATAAAAGTAGAAAGGAGTTTGCTTGATTACAGGCAATAATAGAACGAAAGTGTTATCCTTCAATCTATGTAACTTGGACTTGGTTATGAGTATCAACATCAGGAACATGTTTGCCAGTTGGACTTATATTTTTTCCAAAATTTTCACAGATGTCCCACCAATGTGAAGTGTCAAAGTGCCATTCTGTTCTGATGGTTGCTTCTTTGTACCGATGCTTTAGGGTAAAGTGAAAAAAGTGTAAGTACAAATACACTTTCCAATAAAATGAAAGAAAATAGAGAGTCTAATTATTACAAAATAGATAGAGGACAATTATAAGGTTGCATGACCATTCCAATATCATGTTCCAGTGATCCAGAACCAAAATGGTTCAGAATCTATCAAAAGCAAATAGTAGATCTTGCAACAATTACATAAATATTTTTGATACTATTGCTTAAACACAGAATGATACTAGAAATGCAATCATATAATTTTCATTGATGTCTAATCTCAGTAAAATTTTTTCTGCCTTTTGCTGGTAAAATATGAACCCATGACCTGCTCCAACCCCATTATGTTTGTTAAAGCACAAATGCAGCTCTTTGGCAAAGTTCGTGTACCTATATAGAAAAAGGGAAACGAATAACACATGATATCTAGCAAAACCTAACTGTATAGCATTGACTTCGTTAAAGAAAAAAAGGACTGTTTTACTCCACTATGAACCTACAAATGCCATAACACTCCAGGACTTTGACAAAATTGTACAGCTAGCATCTTCTGAATGACACATAATATAATTTTTCAATGAGTCTAGCACAACTATCAAGATATAAGCTGACAGATATGCTTATTAAGTTGCCTCAATTCAGTATCGACTGATGAATGCTTCAGTTGAGAAAAAATAGAATTTGTCATAAGGCGGAAAAACTGAAAAAGTGAAAAAGGACTTTATGAAGGGAGCAGAAACATATACTGATATATCAACTGCAACAGACATTTGATGTACAAACAAGAATCTTACCCTGTGAACCACTGCCTCCAAGGATAGGGGTAATCAGTGACGAGATTGAGTCAAAAATTATTGACTGCACTTTACAACCTCCTTTGTGTCCCTGAATTACCAATAATTGCTGAATGACATGTTAATGAAAACAGAAGTAATCAAGAAGACTGCTGTGTTGTACCAGTACCTGTGACTTCAGACTTATTTCTAGCTGATGTAGTACATCAAACATTGAAAAGATGTCAAATACCGAGTGGCACAGTATGCTGCTCATTACCTTCTGAACAAAGTTTTTGAACAGCATCAAAAGTGAATAGCGAATATTAGCTGCAAAAATTGTGTGTGGGGGGGATGGCTGACTTAACAAGCACTAAAATCAAGGAACAAAACCAAAAAAAAAAAACCTGGTTAAAAGCAGAACTAGAGATCCGACGGATAAAGTGTTCAATGCGATGTGGTGAAAAAGAGTTCCCTGTGTCCATGAAAATAACACTACCCATTTGTTGTATTGCAACATTTGCAGCTACTTGTAGGCAAACCTTATAAACAAGAATTCAAAAAGCACAAGGTGCTAATTAGATGTTTAAAATATTGTATAAGAACTTAGGATATCGCCATGTGTTGTTTCCTAAGAGTATGCAGCTGATTGTAGGCAAACCTTTAAATAACCAACAATTTGATAGAGTGATAAAATATCAATCTGATTTCCAAAATGTAGCAGAAGACATTAACATATCAACTTGTAAATGCAAATCAAAACGGTTAAAAGCCTAGAAACAAGCAGGCCCATCTGACACAGTATTACACAGTATAGCTTAAAAGTTAACACATTCTCAAGAACTGAAATCAAAATTACGCACAATATCAACATTTACACTTGTTAATTGTTATTACTGCATATAAAAAGACTCCTTACTTGTGTTTTGCCTGATGATGATGGCCCAACCAATTCTGTCAATTGCCCCACCCGCACTCCACCTCCAAGAAGCAAATCCACCCTGATAGAATGACACAACACAGCCATACAATAAGGGTATACTCAAAACATCTTTTTTTTTTCAATAGTCATTAACTATAAATGTATTAGTAGTTAATATAAAAGGAAAAACAAGGAGTACCCCTCAATTCCAGTGGACAAAAAATGTTTATTATGTTGAGCATCTTCCAACAACTGCAAACCACTCATCCATGGCTGATGCTGCCCATCTATGATACACAGGACTTGGGTGATACCCTGCTTGCCCCAAACAACAATTGATTGAAAAATATAACAGAGCAAAATTTTCATTTTTATCTCGGTGCATCCTGGAGAATCTTTAAGCATCTTTGAATTTGATAATAGATTTTTCCATACAATTGCTGTTACCCAAAAGTTAATTCTTAATATAAAGCTCATATTTAAAACTTTGCAAAACGTTGCTGTAGTAAATTGATAATATAACTAAACTACTTTCATAAATGACTAATACCACCTTCAAAACTGTTGAAATTTAGCCAACAACCATACTTTTTATAACTGCAATGCCAAATATGCTCTAAAACAAGACAGACACTCGATCACTGAGCTACTACCGCAATAGCAATTTGGTACTGAGGAATATTAACAATACCAAAAATCTAGGAATCTACATAACTACCAGTTTCAATCTCTCTGAATTTGGCTCTTGTTCAGCAAATGAAGATAACACGCTGATGTCATTTATAAGGAAATCTTCGACTGCACATGAACAAACACGTAGAAATTAGATTTATAATATTAAAATAATCTCCCTTTCTTTTCTTTTTTTTTTCGAATAGAACGGGAAGGAAGAAGATATTTGACCTGTGAAAATGCCGTGAGAAGCACAAAATGACTGGAAATTAGAGTCGAAAATGGAGTGTTGTGCCTCCAGAGATTTCAATGGCGCCATTGTCTTGTCTTTGCTACAAGCTAGAAGCACGAGGACGACGACGACGAAAAGTCGTGTAATTAAATAGGGGCTGGATGGATTGGATTGGACGAAGAGATTTTATTAGAGCAATCCTCAGCTCTTCACTCTCGCATCGCTATGTCAAATAGTAGAATTTGGATTTATCATGTTTCCACAAACATAACCAGTCATATTTATAAATTTAAACTATTCATTTTAAGTTGAATAATTAATATATATATATATATATATAATTTCAATTTTTTTTTAAAAAATAAATTTTAACCACAACACTTTAGAATATGTCCATGAATTTGTAATTTATGATACCAACATAATTTTTAAAGTATAAATTCTAAAATATAAATTAATTTTTATTTTTAATTATTGATGTTGTTATGTTGCACTTAGTTTGGCTCTACAAGATAATAGAGGTGTATTCAATTTGGCTTTACAAGACAATAGAGATGGATAAGATATCAGTCGATTGTCGAAAACTCATTTCAATGTTTAAATCTATAATCTGTTAGAAGAAGTATAAAGTAAGTGAATATAAAGTGTAAGAAATGTTTAGTTAGACTTTTATATAGAATGGTTTGTTTGCTTGTGTGTAGACTTTGGATTTTTTTTTTTACTTAATTAATAGACTAACTTTCTCATGAGATTAACTAAAGTCATAACTTCACGATGAGATGAGCTCTGGTTGAATGTCTTACATGGGTCGAGCGTGCTGGCTTGTAGACTAATGAACCCTTTGCGGTTGAGCCAATTTTGTTATTATGATAAGGTCATTGGGTTTCATATATTGTCTTGTAATTCATATTTACTTTAATTCATATTTACTTTAATAACATCAATTATAAATTAAATATTAATAAAAAATAAATAGTAATAAAAATATTTAAATAATATAAATATATTAAAATTATAATAAAAATAAAAATATAATTCATAACTCACATGCATTCACTCGTATAAATGAATCATTACTGTTAAAATATATATATTTATTTATGGCTAAAAATTTTATGTAATTTTTATCGAGTCAACAAAAATTATATTTGTTATCAAATGAATATACAATATACACATAAAACTAATTAATAACTTTTTATCTAAATTTCTTTCCTTTCTTATATTTTAATTAAAATTTTATATAACGTTTCTGTTATAATATAACATAATATATCTATATATAAATAAATTTTTATGAATTTAATAGACATTATTAAAATGAGAAAATTACTCTAAATATATAGCTCATAATTTAATTCTAACAAAATAGACATCTTATAAAAAAAATCTTTGATATTTATGTTGAACTAGGATAATCAATCCTAGGTTTAGAACCTCTTTTGATCTTGACAAAGTAGATTGATCATCACTAATATTTCAAATAAGTGTTGTTGTTGCAGAATTGAATCAATCCCTCAAGAAGAAATGAAGAAGTTGATGAA
>CATIWR010021787.1:0-26065 GCA_949677035.1 Omphalea diandra | reverse complement strand
CCGAATGAAAGCTGTAAATTTTTTTGCGGTTGAATAAAAGGGGCCGAACAACCAAAGAAATAACTGGTTTAGAAGTCGTTGCAATCCCTGCTGGTCATTGGGTCAGGTGGGCTGTTCGCTTAGCTTGCCAAACAATTTTTGCTAGGTTGACTACAATACTATTTTATGTTATTATATTGTAAATTATAATTAATAATTTATTATTAAATTAGATAATAATTATCTGTTATAAAATAGTGTTTTTTAATTCATCATTAAATTAAAAAATAATTGCACATATCAATTTATCATTAACATAATTTTATACATTTGTAAATTCGTTACTATTAATTCTATTTATCCAGTCATCTTTTCTCTTTTTTTTTTCAAAATTCTTTTTTTTTTATTTTTTTTGGGCTATTGTTGGCTAACTTGCTAACTCTCGCCCAAAATTTTATTGTTTTCTTTACTATTTTATCTATATTTGTCTTAATAATATAAATTTGTATTTATTTTTATAAATTTTTCTAACTTTGTTTGTTTATTTTGTAACTCTGATGAAAATTTTTAGTTATTTCTTCGTGAACATTCGATTCCTCTTATATAGAGGTTATTATTATCCTTTATGAAAATATTATTGAATGAATTGATAAATTTTTTGTAGTAATTTTGTTAGACTCGTTTGAAAGTAAAAAATGTCGAGTTATGATTTAATATAATCATCGAATAAAGTGTATTTCTCGCTTTTATATAAAATTCAATACTCTGTCAATATAGCTGTGTTTTTATAAAAAAATCTTCACTTTTTGGATCAAATTCAACATCAAATTTGTTGTAAATTGTAATTTTTAATTTTATATATATATATTTTGATATCCTTGTATTTAATATTTTATGAACAAAAATTATTCTTTTTCATTTGAAAACAAATTTGTCTTTATAAGATTCGCCAAAGTATATTCATATTAATAGTAGAAAGGGCTCGGGGGCCTGCTTTTGTTTCGTTTTAAACATCACAATTTGTCCTACATCGTTGGTTTTTACCTGCTGAGTAATTAGCAGAAACAACAAATAATTCAAAACAGATCCTCGAATAAACTGGAATTTTGTTTCGTTTTAAGCATCACAATTTGTTCTACATTGTTGGTTTTCACCTGCTGATTCATTAGCAGAAACAAACAAACAATCCAAAACAGATCCTCAAACAAATTGGTTGTAGTAGAGCAATCAAATGAAGGTAATTAATTACAATAAAAAAGTACACCGCATTCATAATGCATGAGATTTTTCTTTAAATAACGCCAATTACAATGAACACCACAGCTAACACAAAACGAAAAACATGTACTTATTTTCAGACCCACAAACAGTGCAGTACCAATTTACGAATAAAACCAGCAAATTTAAAATCCACCACCATGCATTCATCAAGGCACAATCTTAGAAGCCTTCACTTTATCAATCCATGAAACAAACGAATTTTTCGAATTCCTAAACCCCAAAAACCCATGCTCCTTGCTCTTATTCATACTAGATATCACGCCTTCACCACCCAATATCAAATCCACAAACCACCAGCCTCCTACCTCCTCCAACTTAGTAGGCAGCAGCTGATTCTCCCTCACTATCTCTTCCCACAAGCCCTCTTTACCCTTCATCATCTCCTCCAAACTCAGTCTTTCCTCTCCTTCCTTAAACCCATAATTTTCTATCCCAAACTGCTCCGCCAAAACTGGCCAGAAATGCTTCCACTTGAACACATCCCCATTTTGACAATTAAACGCCTCATTTTTCGCGTAAGGATCCACCGCCGCCCAAATCTGATGCTCTGCAATCAGATCAGCATCGGAAGCACTGGAGTAACAATCCCAAGCTGCTTTCCCTCCGGGGAATCGCAAAGGTAATCCTTGATGTTTGCATATAGCAGCGTAGACGCAAAGAGTACCAATAATATTCATCAAACTGTAGGGAGAGAACCCGAAGATCAGATCCGGTCTGTGGATTGACGAAGTCAACCCCTCCTTTTTCGCTACCTCCTCGAACATGAGGTCCTCTAAGGTGTAGTAAAAATTGGGGACGTTTAATCTGGGGAGATCCTCAGAAAATGGCGGATCATGGGCCTGGATCTTGCCTAACAGCTCGAATGGGCCCACGTAATGTTTTGTTCCTGTTTGGAGGCAGATATGGCGGAGATTAGGGGCGTTGGAAATGACGGCTTGGAGGACGTTACGGAACATGACGCCGTTAACCTCGCAATTCTCGGCCTCTGATGATCGGCTGCTCCAGGTGACATAGAAGATATGGGTGATGTCGGTGAGGGTGGATAGCTTGGATTGGGTTTGCGCCTTATCGTAGATGTCGCACTCGATGTATTCGATGGGATGGTCGGCGTTCCAGTCGGGACGGGGACGACGAGCCACGCCATAGACTTTCCATGGGCCGCCTGGGGTGTCGGAGAGCGGGAGGATCTCGGCTAGACTGTTGCCGACTATTCCGGTAACGCCCACCACAAGGCCCACGCTCTGGTAGCTTCTAGGTGCGTCCTCTTCCTCGAACTTCTTCTGCAGATAGAGAAACGAACAACGAATTGAGGAAGAATAAAAGAGAGAGATGAACTGTTTATTAATATGTGATAATTTACCTTGGCGGCGCCAATAGCGCCGGCCCACCACCAGCTCATTGATTATCGATGGAGGACAGGAAATGAGGACTTCAATTGTTACAGGACACTCGGTCTCAGTGAGAAGAAGCTATCCGACGCAAATTTGAAAATGTTTACTAGTCGTTTTTTTTTTTCTTTTTCTAATAGATTGGGATTATTTTTTGGGTTGGAAAATTATTCGGTAGGCAAGCCAAGCTTTTATAAGATAACGATAACATAAAACGAGAAGAGACAAGCTGCATGACATGCGCGATGACGTGTTTTTTTATTTTTCGTAATTTAATGATAATTAGGTATCAATGAATTATTGTGTCTGCTCGAAATATATTTTACATATATTGAGATTTTAAGTTTTTATTATAATTTTAATAAAAATTTTATATTATATTTAAATTTTATATACTTTTTAGTTAAAAATTTAATTTGTCTTAATATATAATTTATTATATTATAAAATGTAATGAGTACATCTTAGTTTTACCTTCATGTTTGATGTAAGAGAAATTAATAAAGGAAAAAGAAAAAAAATTCAATTTTTTTTTTCTTTTACTTCAATCTCTTATTTGTATAACAAAAAAATTTAAATTCATTAAATATAAATTTACTTTTTTCAAATGAATAATATATAAAAATAAACTATGAATATTTTAGTAATTTAATATATCATATAATTTTTAACTTCACATTTCTCTTCATTTCTCTTTAAAATGGAGAAAAAATTTTATTAATCTAATTTCTCTTTAATTATCTCAATTTTTTTATTTTCTTTCAATTATTTGCAGACAAAACAATGGAAATAATTTTAATTTATTTTTTTTCTTATATTTTCTTTTGTCCTCACTTTTCTCCAACCAAATAAAGTGTTAAAGTTGAACATTGTGTGAGACCAAGTGCATTGTAGTTAGAGTAGTCATGGATCGGATATTCGATTATATGACTTTTTTTTTTAATTCGATCCAAATATAACATATTAATATTTAGATAAACTTAAAATCGACTCAAAAATATCGAATATCCACGTAATCTGATAACCGATTTTAATGGATCAACTATCCTGATTTTTTTGGATTATATTTTGAAATATAAATTAATTTTCATATACTATATATTACTATCTAATTAAATAAAATTAAATTAATGAAATTATTTTTAGAATAAACACACATATTTAAATAACAAATAGCAAATGATGATAAAATATTATCTTTAAAAATTTCAATTATATAATTTTTAATATTTCAACAATACTGAAAAATAAAATCTCTATTCAAATAATAAATTCAACATCAATAGAATTTTAAATATATAAATTTTAAAATGTTCTTATTAATCTAACTATTGAAGACGAACATTTCATTAAGTTAATTGAACCTTTTTTATGATATGAAGTGAAAATTATTATTTTTAGATATACTTTGTAATAAATTAATAAAATAAATAGAAATATTTAATAATTAATAATTAATAATATGACCATATATCATCCCTTAATCATCAATGTTGAGAAGTTGAGGTATGTGTGTGTATATTCGAATCAATAGGATATCTAACGGATTTTAAGATCACAACAGCTATTTTGCACTATCAGATGATCTACAGGATCTAAAATCATTTCATTGATCTCTCACTCCCACGTGAGAACGAAGCTTTGTTGATAGTAGCTGATACACAGAATGTACCAACATGCATCCATATTCCTCAACAAATAACGAGGAATGAACTCCTTCAATTGCTGCCAGAGACATGGGTTACAAGTTATGAAAAGATGCATGAAAACAATCAGCATGTTCAGTCAACTGAACCAACTTATTATCGAAAGCCAGATGGCACCGTTAAAGCAAGATTTGCTAGAACTCCTCCAACAAAAGAAGACCATGTGTTTACCACACAGTTCATCATGACACCTCATGAACCAGAATTAGGCATGCCAGTTGTCTACTTTGAGAATGATGGATCTCCTGTATACCCATTTGAACGAGATGGGCATTGTTTCTTTGACAAATACCACTGTGATGCTTGCTTATATGGTTCAGATGATGAAGAAGAAGACACCAAGAGAGCAAGACGAAAGAAAGGTTGTTCAAAGACTTCTACGAGGAAAAGGTTTGAAGATGGTGATCCCTTTGTTGGATTACTTGGTGAATCATCTGAAAAGTATGACTACATAGTCAATTATGACCCTATTCCTCAAGAACTTCCTTCCCTACCAAAATAGTCCATTCACCAACAACCTCAAAACCAAAATTCCCTTGCTCCAAACAAGCCCTTAAATGGATTCCTAAAACACCTAGCCTACCACTGACTCCTCAAATCTATATGTTCCAACCTACAGATGAAGATTTTCCACCATTACCTGACCAAACTAACCTAAATACCCAAGTCAGGACCATGGCTCATAACAAGAATCCCACAGGAGTTGATTCTAAAGGTGTTCCTTTAAGCATTTCTCCAGCTGAAGTAGTTCTTAACTGGCAATCAACAAATGATCTGGCACAAAATGAGATTCTTAAAAATATAAAATCCAAGGTTGATAAGGTGTCTCAACAAGTAAGCAAGGTGGATGATAGGCTCAGTGAACATCAACAAGATGTTTATGAGTTGATGATTCGACTCCAAGTTCAAGTTGAAGAAAAACATAAGAAGGTCATGCAATTGGTGTCTCAAAGGGCTCAGACAGAGGAGATTTGGAGAAAAGCAGTAGAAATTCAAAAGCCGAAGTCTCAGCTTGAAAGAATTGAAAAGGATTTTGAAACTGCTAAACACAAATACCCAGATCCTTTTGACATATCCTTACCAAAAGTCTCACTAATTATCCCTCCTTCACTACACATTCCTACCACAGTAAAACTTGAACACCATGGCTTTGCAACTGACCTTGTCTATAAAAACTTAGAGCTAGAAAATTTTTAGTTCAACCTGATCCAAAAAATTCATCCATGCATACAACTACATCCACTGAATCAGTACAAAAGTCTCCAACAAAACCACCAGAAAGCCAAATGATGAACCCAATCTATTCCTACCTTGACAGTACCCAATCTATACCATCCTTTTCAATGGTTGACTCAAAAACTAGGGATTCCTCTCAGTCCTCAGAATCATAAGTGGAAACTCATTACTCAGATTCTTCTGATAATGAAGTCCCTACTCAATTCATGGCGGATCCTCCACCCACTGCTCTTTCTTATACCGTAAATCCTTCAGCAGACAAAATGGAAACATCCCATACTCAAAACAAACCTCCCACTAATTTAAATAATCCTATTGGAAGTCCTTGGTTTACACTGGAAGATATAAGCCCTACCTCGTACAAAGATCGTTTCCAAGAATTTAGGGCTTGGATAGATTCGCAGATGAAGAAACCAGAAGCAGTCATTCAAACAGTTCTTAAAGAGTTCATTACCAGGATGATAGGAAGGTTCCGGGATTGGTATACAACCCTTGATGAATACTCAAAACTGACTTTGGTACAGAGTCCAGGAGCTTCTGAATTCTAGGGAATTTTATATGTAAAATTTGGTGGCAAACCCCAAGAAGAAAATGACATTATCAGACGAGAGCATTTTCAGATGAAGTTTTGTTCTTTGTTGAAAAAAGATCTTGATTTTTATTATCAGAGGATGGCCAAAAAGTTTTAGCAACTAGGTGGTTGGACGAGTCCAGATTTGAAGGAGGCATTTACCACCTCGATCCATCAGATAGTGCAACCAAAGGAAAAATCGATCAATGATCTTTGCGACAAAAGGAAAAATCGATCAATGATCTTATTTTTGACGAAATGTACCAGTTGATGATACAAGGACTTGAAAAGCTGTGTAATGAACGTAAAGTAATTATTCAAATGCTCAACAGACAAACGAATCCTCCACTTAAGAAATCTTGCAGAAGGAAGAATTTGATGATCAAGTGCAAATGAGACGAAGACACATGTGTCTGTCTCATTAAGAAAAAGAAGCATTTCTTAGAACTCAAAACTAAGGGCTTAAGTTTGAAAAAGAAATGGCATTATTTCAAAAGAAAGAAGTATCGAGGGAAAAGAAAGTCCAATAGATGCTGCATTTATGGAAAAAAGGGGCACTTTGCTAACGGTGTCCTAACAAGTCCCAACAAGCGGCCAAAATGATTCAACATATTCAAATATCATATGCAGTGGACTTGGAGAAGGCAGACATAGAATCTCTTTTCTCTATTGAAGATGAACCCTCTGATGAAACAATCTTTGCCATTCAAGATACCTCTTCTGAGGATGATGAGCCTAGATACTCAGAAGGCTATTTTTTAACTCCTTCCACAGTAGCTCCCATCAAAGAATTGCAACTTGAAGAAGATCATCCTGTTCCTCTAGTGTTTGTATAGGTCTATCCAAAACCTTTCTCAAAGCCCATTAAGGTTGTGACCTTTATAGACACTGAAGCTTATATTTCAGTCATGAACCCAAAAGTCCTACAGGCCCAATATTGGAAGCCTTATAAGAAATATTTTGAGGCTGTCAATGAAGAAATATTTCATACACGCCTCATCACTGCTAAGCCTGTTACTGTTCATTTTTTCTCAGACTGCAAAATCCATGCGAAGTTTCTTAGATTCTCTCTGCTTGATAATGATCTTGTAGTGGGCTTTGACCTTTATTGAAAATTGGCTAAATTGCAGGTTCTTCCTACGAGCCTCAAGTTTTGAAGTTACTTTCAACCCTACACTTCAGTCACTTCACTATTCACTATACAACCCAGTCTAGCCCAATTTTCTATACTCCTAGCCCAATTAATCTAAACACTCAAAGACCAGTGTTGTGTTGAAAATCATACAGATTTCCAAACCAAAATAAAAAACCCTTGTAGACCAATCCTGTGTTCTTCATATCCTTACCCTTTAAACTCAATGAGGACATAAATCCAACAAAGGCTACACATCCTTGCATGAATCCTGAAGAGCAAAAGCTTGCCTATCAGGAATGTTCTCAGCTTCTAGCCTATAGGCTTATTGAGCCTACCAATTCTGAATGGGCTTGTTAGGTTTTTTATGTGAACAAAAGATCCGAACAAGTCAGAGGAAAGAAAAGACTTGTTATAGATTACCAGCCTTTAAATCATTTCCTCAGAGATGACAAGTTTCCCCTAATAAAAATTTCCTCACTGTTTGTTCATCTGTCACAGGAAATATTGTTTTCAAAATTTTATTTAAAAGTAGGTTTTTGGTAATTGGGAATAGTTTCAGAAGACAAGGACAAGACGACATTTTGTATTCCTAAGCGGCACTACCAGTGGACAGTCATGTCGTTTGATCTCAAAACAGTTCCATCTTTATTTCAAAAAGTAATGGTACAAATTTACGAGCCTCTCTTTAGCAATGCCCTGATTTACATTGATAACATTCTTTTATTTTCACCTAATGAGGATTCCCACATTCATTTGATAAAGAAATTCATGGATCTGACTTGGTAATATGAAATTATGCTGTCACCCACTAAAATGCAGATAGCAAAGGAGGAAATTGAATTCATTGGTTTGACATTTCGTGATGACCAATATTAACCAGAACCCCACATTACGGCTAAATTATTGAAATTTTCTGATGAGAATCTCTCTAAAAAGTAAATTCAACAATTTTTAGGAATTTTCAACTACCTACGCAGCTTTGTTCTCCATTTTTTCAGACATGCTCGACCATTACAGCTAATGCTAAATAAAGATTCTCCACAATAGGGTTCTAGCCAAACATTGGCAGTCAAAAGTCTTAAGCAAAAGCTTCAATAACTCCCTCTACTATAGATTCCATCTGATGAAAAAAGACTGTTACAAACAGAAGTCAGTGACAGTCACTGGGTGGCCATCCTCTTGGAAGAAAAAATGAAAAATGACGAATATGCTCACATGTAATGGATCATTCAAGGACTCTAAAAGGCACTGCCATTCCACTTTCAAAGAAATCTTAGTTGTCAATAACGGAATCAAGAAATTTGAATTTCATTTAATTCGTCACAAGTTTACAGTACTTATGGATTGTTCCTTTTTTTCTCAATATTTTAGAAGCTAAGAAATCGGTGCCTAGTCCACAACTGCTGAGATGGAAGGATTGGTTTCGCAAGTATTGTTTCAAGGTTAAACATATAAAAGAAGACTCCAACCTCATCCCTGATCTCTTATCTAGACCTCACAGTATCTCTTTCATCCATCTAACTTACCCAGTGATATCCATGGCTTCTTCATCCTTTTCCTCCTCACCAGCCTTAACAGCCTCCTCATCCACTCACCAAGAAATATCCTATTCACCTTCCTAAGAACAGGCATCCTCCTAAGGTTATCTTACATATCACTTATTCACAAATCACCAACCTGGCTGTTAAATAAATCTTTGCCTATCAGGCAATTCTCACTTATTCACAAATCACTAACCTAGCTGTAAAACAAATCTTCGCCTATCAGACAATTCTGTTAAAAAACTTTGGTCCAATATTCATGGAAGTCCTTGGTTTCTATCCCTTCTATCCTTTCCTAAAAGTTTATACCTTTATGGATTTCACTGCAGTTTCAAACGAAGGATGGATATGGCCTAAGGAATTGTTAATATTTTTATGGTATTTTTGTCATCTATATACCATAGCTATAGAGGTCAGACCATTAAACTTTGGACAATACCTCTACTCCTTACAGTAAAGGACCAAGCATAATCCCCACCTAGTTACATTTCTTGAATGGTTCCAGCCGTTGGAAAAATAGATTGACTACATGAAATCTAAGGTTTATTATAGCTCTCATGAAATAGTTTTAAATAAAAGGGTTGTCTTTATAGCTCACCCATCTAGTTATACTCCTCGACTGCTTGGGTGTCTACATTATTACAAGGAGTACCAATTTTCATTATTTACTAATGCCTTTGATAATCATAAGCAGTTCAAGGAATTCCAAAGATTCATGTTTGAACGTAATAAGGTCATCCTTAAGGAAATCTGGCCCACTTTAGCTGAAGAAGCACTATGGGATACTTTACCTAGAAGGTACCATAATGAGCTCAAAACCTATTACCAAGAATGGGAATGCTCATATGGCCAGCAGCTCAAACCCTTGAACAGCCAGTTCTCTGATCCTCATCCACAAGAATTTTATGAACCTGAAGATCTTTATCAAAAATATGAGGAGTATCTTCTTGTGGCTGAAAAGGTGGATGCTAAAGTCCAAACAGATATGGAAGATGAGGACTACGAGATAATGAACTTATCTCCATCACATGAGCCGATAAAGGAGAATCTATTTTTCTAAGTGTGATGTGTTGCCTACTTTATTTTTGTCTCCCATACTTAGTGTTTTTTGAGTCGGCTCTTTTGTTTGTTTATTGAGCTAACCACTTGTTTACTTTAGTTTGTTTGTATTAGGTTGACCACTTTAGTTTGTTATTTGTATGAGCTGACCACCTGTTTGCTTTAAGTTTATTTGTATTAGGTTAGTCACTTTAGTTTGTCGTTTGAGCTGACTACTTAAGTTTGTTGAGAGAATCTTATCCTCTCCTTTAGTTTTGTATTTCAGGAGGACATTCTCTATAAAATAATTTATCCTTTAATTTTCAAATTGTTTTCTCAAATTCGAATAGATTTTTCGGATTTTCAAATTCATTTCTCCTCCCTTAAGTTGTAGTATAAACTAAGTTATTGTCTATGTTTACATTTCATATATTATCTCCATTTTATATTGTTTTCAAAATTCAGTTTTCCATGTCTTTAAATTATTAATTGGTGTAGTTTCAGCCCACTTTTTTTTTTTTTTTCATTTCTCATTGAATTCTCTTATTAGACAATTTTTAGAGAATAATTTTCAACTATTTTAATAAAAAATTAGCCTTTATCTTTTAATTTTCTTCTATTTTATTATTTATTTTTAAATGAAACATATATATATATATATTATTTTATTATTTATTTTTAAATGAAACCTATATATATATATATATATATAATTTTTAAATGAAACTTAAATCTACTCTTTTTTTTAAAATTTATTCAAATTTATTTTTTAAAATCTAAAAATTTTGTGTATATTCAATTTTATTCTCTTTGATAAAGTATCTTATATTTAACTAAATTTATATATATAGATATTAGATTTGTTATTTATGTATCTTTACATATATTATTTTATTTTATTTTTATTATTCATTTGAAAGTTATATGTTCTTCTTTCATGAAAATTTATTCTCCTTTTATGAAAATTTTATTTCTTATTGAGTATTTGATTTTTTTAAATTTCTTTTTGATAGTAAATTTTAATTTATCAATGATATTCAATTTATCAGACTTATTTAAAAATTGTGAGAATGATTTATGATTTAAGTAATTTTTAAATTCAGTACATTTTTTGCTAAATTGCAATTTTAAATACTCAATCATTTCAATTTGAAAACACTTCCACAAAGTATGATTGAAAATAATACATTAATTTCTTTGTTCGCCACATTGTATATATCATATTTTCGAGCTTACATAGATTAAATTGCATGATTTATTAATTATACGAATACAGTTCATATTTTCTTTTTAAAAAAATAATGTACTTTCAAATTTTATTCAAAATTTGAAATAGGTATCAGTCTTTGAATCTTACTGATATAATTTTAGTATCAACACTAAAATAAATATTCTACTAACCCTTAAGAAAAAGAAAAAGAGGTAACCACTTTACGTTTAGCTTTATGCTTTTATTAAATTTTACAGTAAATCCATTTCGAATAGGAAAAATTATGGCGTCCATATACATTTTGTTATTTTTTATTTCAACTTTTTTTTTTTTTGTGGTCGGGAAAAGGGAACTTTTCATTAAAAAAGCCAGAAATTACAATCCATAAGAGATGATGAAGAGTAAAATGAAGATCAGTGGAAAATTTTGTAGAGTGAGTAGGTGGAATACTAGGCCCTTGAGAAGTCTTCCATGGAGGAAGATTTTTTAAAGATGCTTAGAGGATCTTTGGAATCTGTGTTCAGACTCTTGCCCTGATACTAGTGAAAAATGGGGTGATGACTCTTGATTCCTTGCAACCTCTAACTCTACTCTAAAAAAAACAATTTATATAACAAATTTATTTCAATTTATAATTTTATTTTTAATTCTAAAAAAATATTTTTCATATATTCTTTTTAAAATAGTTTTATTAATATTAATGTGGTATTTGATGATTTTTAAATCAATTATCATAAATTTAATTTTATTATGCCTTATATTATTTTTAAGTGATATTATTTTTTATTTAAGTGAAAATAAAATTTGATGAAATTGTGTGAAATTATTAAAAAAATTCTAAATATAATTTATATGTTGATTAAAGTGAATATTATATTTAGTCTAAAATATAGTTTATATAGAGAGAAGAATTGGTTTGTAAGATATTAAAATAATAAAAAAAGTGATTGATAAAAAAAAAAAAAAAGGACAGTTACAGCTATGAAAAGTATTATACCAAAAACTCTAAAATCCAGCTCCAAATACAGATGGATTGGTGCAGAAGTCATCAAAAGAATTAGTGAAATGAAATTAAACAAACATATTTGATCTATGTACTAATTGTTAATTTCAATTTTATTATCTACGATCTCAACATATCTGAAAAACCATCACCATTAAAGAAACACAGCTTCTTTCTCAAATAACTCCCTTGCTCTCCTCATCAACACACAATTAAAATTCAATAAAGAAACATTTCTCTCTGACATTTCTTTGAACAAATCCCTCACAAAGCCAGCTTTTGCATAGCAAAATGGTCCATATCCTAACATTCTTGCTCTTAAAAAGTTAAAAACTGTCATTTAGCATTTTTGGATGTAAACGATAATCATGAAGTTTCAGGAGATGATGATTTCTCTTTGAGGATTGAATCGAATAGACGACTGAGTGTATACCCAATTTTTGAATGGCGCTGTTGCATTGGAAGAGCTGTACTTAGCAGCGGAGAAAGAGAAGAAGCAGAGGGAGAAGACTGCAACATTTGCATTATGAAAAGACTAGTAGTAGTTACATGGACAGATAGGAGTCGCTTTTGCAATTGAACCATCTTAGTTCAAATTTTGAATTCGAAAGATCGAGTGAAATCAAAAGAGAAATTATTATTTTTCTTAAATATTCATTTTATTAAAAAATTATATTATTTGTTTTTATAATATTAAAAATTAAAATCAATAACTAAATATAGAACTTCTATCCTATTATAACAAATTACAGTTAAGAATTTTTATTTTTAATTAAAGATTTTAATAAAATTAACTTTTACTATTATATTATTTTTTTATTTTAGTTATTTAATTTTAGTATTAATTATGTTACAGATCAAATATTTATAATATTAAACAAATTATATATTATTTTTATAAAAATAGATTTATTAACTCCTAAAATCCAAACATTTTCAAGTTTTGACAAAATTGATCAATTTTTTTAATTTTGACAAAATTAGTCAAAACTAACAATATTTTGACAAATTTAGCCAATACAAATTGATCAAAAAAATAATGCGTTACGTTAAAATATTGAGTTAAAATAATATTAATTGAGATTCATAACTAATATTAATTGATTTTACTAATTTTTTTTTATAAAAATTCATGTTAGTTGATATGTCATATTACGTAATATATTATTTTATTTAAATCAATTTGAATTTTGGCTAGATTTATCAAAATTTTATTAATTTTGTCAAAATTAAAAAGATTGACCAATTTTATCAAAATTTAAAAAATTTTGAATTTTAGGAGCCAATAAACCTAAAAATAAGAACTTAACTCCTTCAAGTAAAAAGCGAGTAATTCTGCAATTTAGGAGAATGTCATTATGATTTTGATTCATTTTAGATAAATCAAACACGACATTAGAATTATTCATTCAAATTTTAATTTCGAAGGTTTTTTTGTTACAAAACAAACAAGATCATATTTTTTGAAGACCACAAATGTAACGCCGGTAATTTAATCTCTTAAGCTATGTTTGAAAACTTACATCTCCAAAAAATTTAATAGAATTGAATTTAACTTTAATGTTTCTCTTGTTGATAAATCTATGTTTAAAAGAATTGAATATTTCATTTATAAAAAAAAAATGATTCAATGAGAAAGTAAAATTCAATTTAAAACCTGCAATCTTATAAATTAAATTATCATTATACTTGTTTTAAATACACAAAAAGATTTTAAAAAATAAAATAATTTCAATTTATTAAAAATTTATATTATTAAAGTGAAAATTCTATTAATAAATTTTTTTTTCTCTCGTGAATTATTTCAAGGGGGTCTTAAGATGTTTTTATTTTTGAAATTGGCTTAGACAGAGATGAAGTTTTCCTTTTTCTGTACTTTTTACGTTTTCTTTATATATATATATATATATATAGTCTATAAATTTACAAAAATGAGAAAAACAAAATTTTTTAACGATTCACACATGTATTAAAATACGTGTTATTCATGCTCTTTTCTTATAAATGAACTTAAATAACTCAAATCACGAAAAAAATTAAGCTAGTTAAGTTGCATAGTTAATTTTATTCTTAGTTGGACATTTTTAAAAATTTTGAAACAAGCAAAAATTTTTGCCCCCTAAAAATTACGAGTTTTTTTATATTTGGATGACATCAACTAGTTTTTGAGTGACTCGATAAATAATCCTATAAGGATTTCTGAACGACCAATCTAGCACGACTTGTCGTTAGGCTGAAAGCCATTCAATCTTGCACGAGTTTTGTCACGGACTAGGAAATATACCGTGAATTTCACCCACATAAAGATGCAACCCACTACATGTGTCTTGATTCATAAAAAATAAATAAATAAATAAATTCTAATATTCTAGGTAATAATGTCCCTTCCCATTTGGCTATCTATTTCAGAAAAAAAGAAGGTGTCCTTCTGATCCAAGATTAGTAACTGAGTATATCAGCTTCTTTGCAGTATTACATCATAATCTATATTGGTTGTTGATTTGTTTGCAGATTGATTTACACAGTTCACATGTACATGTGCATTTGATTATTGTGTTTATACGATCTTATGGTTGCCTCACTTACTAACTTAACATTTATTTTAATATGGATTTTTTTACTATAATTTTTTAATACCTATATAAACTCCGATTATATCCGTTTTTTGAGGTATTAAGATTTTTCTCCAATTCAGATAAAATTACTTGTGAATAATTGCTTTATATAGTTTCAAATCTTGTCCATTTGCGCGCTGCATCAAGCTCAAACTTGAAATATCTAATGCATAACTATGTCCTATAAGCTCAAACTTGAAATATCTAATGCATAACTATGTCCTATACATTCATACATAATTCACTTCTGCTAACTTGTATCTGTGTAATTAGTTCAGTGGTAAACGATTGAACAGTACCTGCCAAACATTAGAAATACATCGATGCAGTTTAAAGTACTTCTAAACATGTTGGTATAATAAACCTTATGTTTTTTTTTTCCTTAAAAAATTGTAGGAATATTGAAGATCGTATACCCTAATAGCAAATTTGCAGAGAACTCATAAATTTCGAAGAGAGCTGGAGTGTTGGTTGGTGCTACCTAGTCTGTAAGAGTAGTCCACAGGGAATGAACTGATAGGCCGTGAATGATAACGGGAGAGACAGCAAAACCAAAATTTTGTCTCTACTTGGCCTCTTGTCAATCTGCCCAACCCAACCATCATTTCTTTGAAAATTCAAACAAAGCAAACTTAATTTAACTTTATTCCAGCTACTGACTAATTACGTCTAAAACTAGAACATAATTTAACCTTATCCCACCAAATGACTAATCACTTTTAAAACTAGATTATTGACCAGTACCTTCAAAGTCTTTTACGTGTAAAACTAGATTATTGACCAGAACCTTCAAAGTCTTTTACGTGTAAAACTAGATTATTAAAGATTTTAGATGTACTCATTCTGCTTTAGTTATATTTTGTTATCCTTGTTTCTCTCCTTTATGTAATTTCGACTTTTCTTTCAACTTTATTTAATCAATATGATCAAGTGCTCCTCTTCACAAACTCATGAACAAAGTTTCAGAAATTTCTAGCTATTCGATATACACCATATTTCTATTAATTCTCAAGTTTAGTTGTAAAATTAACATCAAGGTCCAATTCCCACTTCTACAACCATAAAAGCAGAAGTACCCATCACATGAAAATCTGGTGCCACTATTCTTCTGGACTAGTGTTACAATATTTCTGCTTTCAACCTTGCATTGATCTAACAACACCCTGCTGGTAATTCTTTCCCTTTCTTGCCCTATCAAGCTTTCTTTTGCTCCCTTTTTTTTCCCACAAGCGGTTCTTCCCTTATGGTGGACAGACCTGAAAAAGTTCCAAACAGAACTGACCATCACTTTGGCACGCCACATTTCATGAAAAGATAAATTTGAAATAAATTTGCAGCAAAAAAAATATATACATATACTATGGAAGGACGATCAACTATTACCTGATATGAAACCCTTTTTCTCCATCATAATTCTGATCATTTCCTCGTATTTCTGCAAGTCACTCTCACTTTTATCATAATCACCACCATCTTGGACTTGACTCACTTGACTTCTTGATGTGTTTGACTTAGCACCAGCAAAAAGCCACGTGGCATCCATCTGTTTGCTGATCATACGTGCTGCATAGTATGGGATTTTCACACGTTTGCTTGTTCCGGTGTTGATGCAGTCATTGAGGAACATTATACTGTCCATTAAGCTCTCCTTAGCCAACCCTTTCATGTCGTAAGCCTGTGATCTTCGCCAAAGGCTTTTGCTATGAGAATTTGCAGGAATAGATAGGCAAAGTGCTCGAGTTGACTCACTAATGGCAGCGTCTGAGTCTCTTAGCAGCAAGTAGCTTTGAGCTCTATTACTATGAAGAACCATTCTTTCTTTTCTCAACCTTAATGGACATATATCTAATGCTTCGCCATACTTTATTAATGCTTCTTCTATGTCTCCTAACCAAAACATATGGTTTCCCTGTTGTTTTATCAAATCCACCAAAACCCTTTTCTCCTCAATCTTTTCTTCAGACAGAGTTAATTTCTCTCTTCTCCTCCTCTCTACCTTAAAATCCCATAGTTCTTGTAAAGCATGTTGAACTTTCTTGTTCTTTGTCTTCAACTTGGCTTCTTTGTAGTCTAAAAGAAGCGTTCTTGTGATTGTTTCACCAACATTTACTCTATCACCAAGACTTCTAAGTTCAACCAAATCAACAAGAAATAAGGCAGCTATTTCTATGACTTGATACCTGGTTTCTTGATCTTTGAGAAGCAGTAAAAGACAATCGATGCCCATGTACTGCCAATCATCTGATGATCTTGAGAGATTGCAGAGATTGTTTATAACATCTTTAGATTCAGCGATGCACTTTCTTCCAATTTTACTGTAGCATAATATTCTAATAAGTCCAACACCAGCAGGCGATGAGTGATTCACCAATCCACCCCACATTCCACACAAATCTTTTAAAAAATCTTGCTGACAAATGAGATCTAAACACCTTTCTTTGCAAGCAAAACAATTTAAAAGATAAAGAGACCAGCACTGGAGTTGGCTAGCCCATTCCTCGGCCTTTCTGTTCTCCATTTCTGGCCCTCCAACTCCTCTTGTAAGCAAGTCACTATGATATTTCAACCTTTTCTTTCCATCCTTCACCCAAACAAAATTAGCATACACTGCATCAAGACAAGTAGAAGCTACCTCCATGGCTAATTTCCCTATTTCTTGCTCGTGCACTGCTACCGCTGCAAATGTTCTTTTATAGCTTGCCAAGTGACCAAGTGCTCGAACAGCAACTCTTTGCTCTACCCAACTGATCTTTCCTCTTAAAAGCTCCATTAATGGAGGAATTACACCTGATTCAACAGCTTTCTCTGCAAACTCAACCTTGTTCATAGTGTAAGACCCAATTATATGAGCTGCATAGTAAGGAACATATATATTTTGATCCCTATGAAGCCAACTTCTATCATTAGTACCTTTTTGGATCAAACTCGCCATGCAACTCAAAATGCCGAGGGATGGGAACTCTGGATCATCCGGCTGCGTCATAGCAATGTTCCATAGACCACTAAGCAGAAGAACATGATCTTGGCTGTCTTCCAGAGGCATTTTCTTGAAAAAACTTATTATGCTTGCTCTCCTTAGTAATGTGTCCTTCTCCTTCATTGAGCAGAAGAAGCAACTAGGATGGGTGCAACTCTGCTCCGAACCCATATTAGCCATAATTCTAGTTGGTAATGGAAAAAAATAGGGTTATTAAGCTCAGCTTAATTATTCACAGAATCCATTAAAGCCTTAAGTTTAGGGTTTTTGGATATAGATATATAATCAGGCTTATGGTTTAATACATAAACATATATGCCAGATACGACACGGGAAGCCTAGTGGAGGAGTGGTACCTAGCGGCGCATGAAAAGATATTATAGTCTTATACAAGCATGTAGTACTGTATGTTGGAGAAAAATTTAGACTCCACATCCACATTCCGTAGTTTTAACACAAGGTGAATTATACTATTCCTGACATTGATTGTACTTCCTTGCACTTGTTTACGAGCTCTATAATTGGACCACTTACACATATATCTTAAGACTAGTATTATCATTTCAATATATTCAGGGAATTCCTTGTTATTATTCTATTGACAATATTAGTATAAGTATTTTCTTTCTTGTGCTTTCCAGGTGCTTAAAGCAAGTGGTCTTTAGCAATCTTTATTTAGGGTATAGGACTCGCATCACTATACCTATATATCTTGTTATATGTTCTCATTTTTTTGTTTTCACTTTCTAATAATCGTTTTATGTGCAAAGTTGTTTTGTCTTGTGCGAACTGCAAAGGATCACGTAAGCAAGAAATTGGCAAATTTTCTTTGAACTCTTTTGACAAAGAATTTAGTTCATGTCACAACAACATTTCCTGAATTTTTATGCGCTATTTTCTTTTCCATCATGTTGTCCAGAATCTTGACTTTCCATTCCAGTCCTTCTGTAAACTTCTCTGTAAATCCAGCTATTCACTAGAAGTTAATTTCAGCCGTTACTTTACACAAAAATGTCAAAAAGCTTACAACTTCAAGAGGAAAAGAAGCTGATTTTTTTTTTTTTTTTTTTGGGTGGGGTGGTGTTGATTTGGTGTTTAATTTACTCAAGTTAGAATTCAGGGGTTTCAACTAATGAGCTTTGGCTAAATGATAACATTGTCTCTGAATATATAAGTTGCGAATTAGAACTTCAGTGGGAGCCTGATTAAAACAAAAGGGGAAAAAAACCAGGGTCTTTTCCGACATCCACTCTCAAGATGCATGCCAGGTACACAGAGCTATATCTTAAACCTTAGGCCAGCAGTACTATACTCAGATTTTTCCACTTCCAAGTTATGAAAATGGTGAACTGTAATGTGCTCTGAAATGGGCTACAAAAAGGAGCGAGGGACCACAACTTCAATATGGGACATGTGTCTTCAAATCTGCACAAGCAGAGTGTGGTCCCTCAATTAATTTAGAGCTTCAAATAAATATAGGAACACCATAACCAGGAATGCTGAGAACAGAAGTTTGTAAATCAATTAAAAACAGTTTCAAGTACAAAGTTTAAGGTCTCAAGAACATGCGGCTACTATATATGAACTTACAAAATGAAAGGCAGACATACAGGCTTTAACCTATCTTCACTCATGGTAATTACCATTAAAAAATTTCTGCTTATGAAGTAAAATTTTACCTAAATTTCAGTTTCTTTTTCTGTTTTTTTCCCCTAAATTTCAGTTTCTTTTTCTGTTTTTTTTTTCCTTTATTAATTTTGACTTTAACTGAAATTAGGTTTAAAGACAAGTTTAATACGAGAAGTCTAATTATTGTGACTAATGAGTTATATATATATTTTTTTTTTCTTTATTGCTAATTTGTTCTGTAAGTGTGAAAAATAAGGATGCTGGTTTCTAAGCTCATGATGACAAAGAGCTAGTCATATTAAACTATGATATGGAACTGTGAAGATAAACATTTGCTTCTGTGATTTTTTTTTTTTAATTTGAAAATTGGAACAAATGTTTTTAATATAATATTTAGATTTTAGAGCATCTAAAGCAAAGAAGCTTCGATTTAATTCAGTCTTCAATATAGGCATGGATCAAGAGGTTGTTCGGAATCTTGGGTACAGTGAACCCTAAATATGTTCTAGGCCTATGTTCTAGTATACAAGAAGATATGTTTAAATATATAGTTAGCATATATGCCAGAAATATATTTCTATATAAATTCTTTGGAGTTAGTTTGTAATTACAGAATTGCTAATTTTTAATTTCAGTTTCCATTATGAAACTGGAAAGTTATTTTTTAAGAAAATATTTGGTATAATATATTAGTGGTGTAGGTAAGATTTGATGGTGTCTAATTTGGAGCACATATAGGATGATGTTTTTAACCTGCAAGACGAAATTAAGAAAGGTGGAGTGCTGGAGTGGAGTTAAGCCAGTATATTCTGATGCTCAAATCAATGCAACTCTTAATCAAAATAGTATGTTAGTGCCTTGATGTTTAAATATAATGACATAAAAAGATGAAAGAATGAAGAAAAATTGTTTACTAACTTGCCACTTATACCCGTAGATTAGGGAAAAATTCTAGAGCACCTTGTATTTAAATATTTCAAAATTTATTTTAGTGCCTTGATTTTTTTTCCAATCAATAATATGTAAAAATTCATCAAAAGATATGCAATTCTTTTTGTATCAGCAATATATAATTTTTCTTATATATTTACTAGTTATATTTATATATTATTTAATTACATTTTGAATTGAAAATTTTTTATATATTATTAATTATAATACATAACTTTTAGATTATTTTCATGTCAATGTGTAATTTTACTTATGTAATATGTAAAAAGTTATTAAATATGTATAACTTCATTTATGTTACGTAAAAGGATGTTCAACTTATATACAAAATTTGATAATATTATATAAAATTCATAATAATATTTAATATTTTATATATTTATAAAAAGTTTATGTATTGTTAATTGTAATTTGTAACTTTAAATTATTTTTTGTCAGTATATAACTTTATTAATATAATATATAAAAATTATTAAAATATATATAATATAAAATTTATTGTATTACGTAATTAAAGTTTGTAGAAGGCATTGTTCTTTTTTCTACACGGTGGCATCGCCATTGGACTGAATAAGTTTTCTCATTGTCGTCCCTACCCCATCCAAAATGGGGACAAAATTAGAGTGGAAAATAAAAAAGGCAAATGGGCAAATTTTTCTATTATATATATATATATATATATATCCTTTGCTTTGCACATGTTTTTTTATTTTTTATATTTTTTAAAATTTTTTAGTATTTTTTATTTTTTTGTTTATATTTTTGAATTTTTAATTATTTATAAAAAATAATATTTATAAAATATATCAAAATGTAACTATTATAATAAAATCTATAAGTTTCGTTATTGTAATATGTTGAAAAGTTATTTTTAGAAAATGCATATAGACAAAAGTTATTTAAATTTTATTAGTATAGACAAAATGCAATACTAAATTTAAGTGTTAGTTTAGGTATTCTATGTATTAAGCAAATCTTTAAAAAATTATAATAAAAATAAATAAAAAACATAACATGTTAACATAAAAGTTCAGAATAGAAGTTAATTAATAAATATATTTTTGAATAAAAGAAATTAGTAAAAAAAATTCAACCGTTATATTATGCTTACACCCAATATTATATATTTATTTGATTGTTGATTGACAAATTTAAAAATTTGTGTGGTTATTTTATCAAAAATAAATAAATTTATTTTTGAATAAAATAAATTAATAAAAAATTTGAACATTATTTGTCTCATGTTTACACCTACAAATTGCCATAAAAAAACGATAGATGAAGTTAATGAAGAAAAAATTACATAAAAAAATTCAATATAACATTTCATTAACTATCTAATCTTGAGAGTCAACACTACTTTAAGTCGAAGTTATATGCATAAATTTTTTATTTTTTGACGAAATAACCACCTAAATACTTTCAATTTACAATCAGTAATCAAACAAATATATAATATTAGGTGTAAGCATGAGATAGATAATATTCAAGTTTTTTCATTAAATTTATTAATTAACTTGTATTTTAGACCTATTTACGCTGATATATGTTATTTTTTATTTATTTTTATTGTAATATTTTTAAGATTTAACTGATACATAAAATATTTAAGTTAGCTTTTAAATAAAGGGATAAGTTTTATCCCTATATATATATATAAACGGAGTGAGATTTCTCAATCTATCCCCACCCATTACTATTACATTCCATCCTGCCTCGAACTCCATAGATTGAGAAATCTCACTCCGTTTATATATATATATATATATATATATATATATATATATAATTAGAGAAGCTTTTGTCGCTATCATGTATTGGTTTTCACACAATTATTTAATTATTTTTAAAATTTCCAAACAGAATTTATCTTAATAAAAAATTTTAAATTTTATAGCTCATAAGTTTTTACAACTTCCAATATTTCTAAATAATTATATTTTTCATAAAAAATTTATAAGTTAGTCACGTGCATTTAGTGCTAATTAGGATAAATTATTAATAATAATTTTACTCAAAAATTTTATATTCAAAATTATAATTATTTTCAATGGAGAATTTTTTTTTTTAATTTTTACCCCAAAATCAAAATTTTATAATAACGACGTCAAATAAATTATTAGACAACCAAGCAATTCATAATTTTATTACTGGATTAGACAATAAACTAATTAGTTGATTGATTTTTAAGTTTATGATTTTGATTAATTAGATTGTTTGATTCAATTGATTGAAAAATTAAAAATTAAAATATTATTAAAATGACTTTTAGAGTCATAAAATATTAAAAAAGTAAAATGCATTTATAATATTTAATTTTTTTAAAAAACTAATAGAACGATCTGATTACTAATTTTATTAATCAAATAAATTGATCTGACCTTATTTTTAAAACATTGGTTATTAGTTTATTAGGTAGTTATTTCCACTGTGTTAGGATGTCAGTTGGAATACTCTTCCTTGCTCCTTTTGTGTTAAAATTAAAAATCTCACATTAAAAAAATACATAAAATATAAAAGGTATATAATGATTTGAGTTTAATTATTTAATTGGTTAGTTTTAATTTTTTAGTAATAAATGACCTAAATTCATTTTAACCCAATCAATCTCTAGCGCAACTCTGCCAATTTTTGTCACTTCTATCATTTCAATTCAATTTCTTCAAATTTCTAATATGATATCAAAATATGTCTAACTCAGTTTAATTTTTGTTTGTTATCTAGTTTTCCGTCTGGTTGTTTATGGTATCAGAGGTCCAGTCTAATATTGTCACTACATTTAATTCAATTTCGTTTTTAGGGGGAGAATTTTAAATTTCAAATAGTTAATTAAGTCATTGTCATTTGAAAAAGTGCTAATATTAAAAATCCTACATTAGAAAAGTATATAAAATATAAAGGAGAAAAAATAATTTAGTTTTATCTACCTAATTCGTTTGTTTTAACCTTTTAGCAATAGTTGACCAAAACTAATTTTAACTCAATCATTGTCAAACTTAACTTCTACTCAATTTTTATCACCTTGACCCTTTCAATTTTATTTCTAATATGTTATCAGGTAGGTCTAGCCCAATTTTATTTTTATTTATCATTCAGTTTCCTATATGAATATCCATGGTACTAACGACCCGATCCGGTGTTGTCGTTGCATTTAATTCAATTTTGATTTCAAGAAAAAAATTTTAATTTCAAGTAGTCAACTTAGTCGTTATCACTTAAGAGAGAGGAGGAATGTTGGTTTAAAAATCTCACATTTGAAGAGTACATAAAATATAATGGTATATAAAGACAAATTATATCATAAACCATTGTCCATATAACATTTTGGATTAGGGGTCCATGACACATGCTAGAAATTAAAAAAAAAAAGACGCATGACTCAATATAGCATCTCTTTTGGACAACTTTCTTTCTTTCTTTTTTTTTTTTGTTTTATTTTTTCTTTTCTTATTAATGATATTATTATAATTATATAATTTATGTTATTATATATAATTATTTATTAATATTATATATAATTAAATTATTATAATATTAATTTATTTATATTAAATATTATATTATATTATTATATTAAATATTATATTAATATAAATATTAAATATAATATCATATTAATTTATGTTTAATATTATTAAATGGACTTTATGTTTTTTTGGTGGTTTATGTTGCATGGTGTAGATTGATTAGTTTAAATAAATAAATTCATTTATTGTAAATTGTAGGCTTATATTGATATAAATTGTAGATTTATTTTTTATAAACTATATGTTCATTGGATATAAACTGTAAATTCATTATCAGTAAGCTGTAAATTCATTTTTTTTGTAAGTTGTGGATTCATTTGGTATAAACTGTAGATTTATTATCAGTAAATTATAAATTTATTTTTTGTAAACTGTAAGTTCATTTTTTATAAATTATAGGTTTATTTAGAAACTAAATATAAAATATATTATAATTAATCATAAATTATTGTATTCTTTTATTTTTAATTGAAGATTTTAATACAATTATATTTTCTTATTACTATATTATATTTTATAATTTTTATTTTATATTATGATATTATATATAACATAAAATAAATATGCATTAGATTAAATAAATCATTATATATCTAAATTGATTTTGTAGAATAAAAATTTTATTTATTAGAAAAACAAAAAAGATAAAACAAGATAAAAATAAAAAGAAGTGTATTAAAATAATATATATATATATATATATATATATATATATATATATATATATGACAAAGAAAAAATGAAAAAAAAAAGTTGTCTGAGAAAGAACGAAAAAAACTGTTTGTTTTCTCATTAACTATTGCTAATATTATCAACTCCCGGTTCATGTTACGGTATGGACAGACGTCCATAATATAACAACTTGTATATAATGGCTCGAACTTATTTAATTATAATCTAAACTTATTATAATCTAATCATTTTCGAGTTTATCCTCTGCTCAACTTTTGTTATCCCTACCCGCAATTTCTTCAAATTTCTAATAGCTGGAAGTTTCACTTACTAGATTCATATCATTTAATAATATATATATATATATATATATATATAACAAAAAAAAAAAGCGAGACGAGACGAGAAATAAGAAGCTGCAGGTGCGATTCCTAAGTTGAGTAGCGTGCCTACATAAGGGGCCTCCGTACAATAAAAATCTCTGTTTCACATCTTACATACAATTTGATAGATTCGAAAACGACCTCAACAAAGCATTGAATTCAAGGTCTGTCTAATCTTTTGTCCTGTCTCTCTCCGCAATCTCTGCAACAAACATGTAACATAATTGCAAATAAAATAAATTCCATTCTTTCTTCGAGCCAAAACTTCTCTACTTTCTTTTAGAAATCATTTTTTCAAGCAACGACACTATCCATCCGTTTGTTGTTTAATTGCCTTCACAAGATGATGAGCTAGGCAAGAACCACAAATGCTAGATGATTTGCTACATTTGATCGCTTCACAGATGGTAAATGCAAATAGATAATTGACTTCAGATAACACTAATGAAGATGCCTACGCAACAGGGTAAGTGGAGAAACAAACATCTGTTAGCTCTATCACCCAAAACAAACCCAAGATGGGAGTCCGTAACGGAATTCTTCCCTTGGAAAATACCGAATACTCAGCCAGAACTTGAGCAAGCAGGCGAATGATTGTGCTCTATTTACAAATTCAAAGAGACATTGATTGCCCAAACTTCCAAAAACAACTACACTACTGCCTTTACCAGTTTTCCTCCTAATTGGTTGGTCCAGTAAATTAGACACCTAACTTAGCTGTGTAGTACTAACGTGCCACAACCCCTTTCCATTTCCTAAGCATCTGTCTTCCACATAGTACTATTAACATCCTTGCTCCGAGATCTATCCAACGCAGCAACTTTGGCATGATATGCTGCAGCAGCCACAGCAGGTTTTACCCGACTCTGAGGAAGCTCACAAGTTTCGCTAATAGAAGCAAATCTTAATTCAGCAGGAGGAATAAAACAATCCATCGACAGGCCTGGGACATTGAATGCCACTTCCTCAATTGCCCATGCTTCTTCCATTCTGGTTCTGGTGTGGCTCATTGCTGTATCTCCGAACCGGAAAAGGGTTATCACAGAACGTCCTGAATGAGCAATCATAACACCATCCACAGGCCTATAATCATCAAGGAAGGAATTGATTGTGGTCTCCCAGTACACAGCATCACCTCCATTATTCTGAATGCGTGTCAAATGGGAGTCCTCTATGTGAACAAGGAGCCCAGTTTTCTGGCTGAAGTATCCAAACAAAACATG